>JAJJMB010014398.1:261775-274116 GCA_023531105.1 Papaver atlanticum | reverse complement strand
TAATCAACATGACTTTCGTCACTTGTAAAGATGAACTTGGCCAAAACAAAACCTTACAAACACATATTTCGAGAAAAAGATAAGCGAGATAAATTCGGCTCGAAATAGCAAATGTGTATAATCGAAGTCTATATAGCAATACGACTTTTGTCTCAAGATAGGAGATAGAGTAGATAGACTTTTAAGTGATAGATAAGTTCAAGTCTCCACATACCTTTTAGTCGATGAACTTCCACCAGTTTCCTGATTAGTTCTTCGTCTTTGTATGATGAACGCCGTGGAGTCTAGAGCTCAACTACACTTTCTATCCTAGTCCGAGACTTAGCTATAAGTAGACTCGAAATCAAGACTTATAGTTTTGGAAACTAAAATTGACAACAATCTTGGGATAGCAACGCTTGTGAGTTCGACCGAGCAATGCTCTAACAAAGGTATTCTTATGGTTAATTTATTCGAGTTTACTTTATACAAATCCAATGATTTGTTAATGTCCAAAGAAATCCTTCTTTTCTTGTAGAAGTAAGGTCACTCATGTTGTTCTCTTGGGAATGACATCAAATGGAGTAGAGTTCTTAAATGAACTTGTGCTTAATTTCTATATCTTTGTTAGGAGTGCGGTTGTGGAATATTATAGGAGTTATCTTGTATCTTTATAAACACCTTGATGAATACACTAAGTTTCGACTATGTGAAATCATCGAAACAAAGTCGATATGTTCTCTATTAGTCATGAATTATCTTTTTTGATAATTTCATTATGATCCCATAGTTTCGTACCTTTGCCAATTTATATTGACAAAAAGGGGGATAATTATTTGGTAGTTCACACTACATACATACGGTTTACGGATCATTATGTAAGGGGGAGTTGTTTTCATTGTAAGATGGAAGTATTAACTAAGGGGGAGTGATACATATCGCAATAATATTATTTCAAAGTTGTGATACAATTGGACTTTAATTCTCTATAATAATATTATGACACTGTATAACAATGATTGAGAACATCTGTTTTCTTATTGTTATGGCTACGGATCTTCAATAATAATGAAGCTGAGTTGAACACGTTCAGAATCGCTGAAGTACTTGGAGTAACAAAGAATTCAAGGAAAGTTGAAGAGCCAAGGAAATCAAGCATGATGGATGAGAAGCTACAAAGTTAACTTATTTTTTAATCCATATGTATTGATAGTTTTGTCACTAAAATTGACAAATGGGGAGATTGTTAGAGCACTGCTCGGTCGAACTCGCAAGCATTGTTATCTTAACCTTGTTTGTCAAGTTTAGTTTATCAAAACTATATACTTGATTTCTAGTCTACTTATACCTATGTCTCAGATTAGGATAGAATGTGTAGTTGAACTTTAGACTTCACGACGTTCACCAATTGAAGACGAAGATCTACTGTGTTAGAGCATAGCTCGGTTGAACCCACCAAGCGTTGGTATGTCAAGTTTGGTTGTCATATTTTAGTGAATCAAAACTCAATTAAAGAGTCGTTTGATTATATACTAGAGACAACTTCGTATAGGTTAGGCTAGAAATATTAGGATTATGAGAAATACAAGTATTACTCGAAGACTTGAAGAATGCGAAGAAGTAACAAGCTACATCTATGACATCATCCTTCCTCTTGAGGTTAGTAATATTGTGACTTGAACTGTTTCATTCCTAACGTATCTTTCAAGTCGTGCTATATTGCAAACATAACTGTGAAGCTGTGAATGATTATACTCTAGTAGACATAGTATTAAGGAATTAGAATACGAAGTATAACGCTTATCTTTTGAACTTCGTATATAAGACATTGACATAATCGTATGAATGCTATTGTGATTATGTGTATGGGTAAAGGTGAAGATTTCATCCTAGGAAACAATGTTTACATTCGTTTAAAGGAAGTACATTCATGAACTTGTTTTATGAATCGAAAGGGAAATCACTAGGCTTATTGGTATTGTTATTCATTGCATATCTTTGGATTACCAATATGTTTGAGTTAATAGAACTGATCATAACTTGTTATGTATCTTGGTAAAACTATTCACAATGCCTGACTTATGTATTGGTATGACTTTTATTAGTGTAACCGATCCTAAGTAATCACCTAAGATGGTGTGATCGATATTTGTAATTGGTGTAACCGATCCTGGTAATTGGTATGACCAATCACAAACGAGTTGTGTAATCGATCCTTGTAATTGGCGCAACCGGTCCTGGTAATTTGTGTAACCGATCCTAGTGACTAGTGTAACCGATCACAAGTAATACCATGAGAATATGGTAACCGGTCCTGGTAATTGATGTAACAGATCCTGGTAACTGATGTAACTGGTCCTAGTAACCATATTAAGGTAGAACCGATCCTTATGTTTGGTAGAACCGTAAACCCATGATTAGTGTATTGATATTTGATCAATCACATAGTTGTTCTTGGAATACAGATGAACCAATTCTAAACTTGTTTGGAAGTGTGGTATAATCGGTTCCAATATTGTAAATATGAAAAAGGATTTACAAAGGAAAAAGATGTCGACATACTTTGAACATGTTCAGTAACTCTTATCTTTTATTGTTAAAAGATATTCCTTAATAACTCAAGGAGATCCCGGACCGAAATAAATTGAGAATCTTTTAATTAAGGTTGTTAGTTTTATATGCTTTTAATTACCAGCAATTAAACTCATATCTCTGGAAAATAAAATTGTTAATGTGCATTTACTAATTGGAGATTTTCTACTGAGATTTCGGTAATATTGGACAGAGCATTTCCAGGAATGATGAAAACCGATTTTGGGCATTTATTGCATATCTTAAGAATATTTTGGTTTTGAAAATTCCTTGGTGTCCAAACATCCTTGGTCTATAAATACCCAAGTTTGCATTTCGAGCAAACCATCCTAAGAGCCAGCAAAACTACCTTGTTGTGTTGTTACTTGTGGAGCCGTCTATTCGGAGAGGAAAGTACCCTAATTAAGCGAAATCTCTTACGACCGCTCGTTTAAAGACTTCTGTGGGATCAAGAAGCTTTACAAGTACCGTTGGTGGGAAACTAGATAATTGCAGTATTATAAGTTTTCGATTTGATTTGATTGACTAACGGTTGTTGAACTTTGATTGCACCTAGTTTTTTTATTCTTGAGAATCTTCTCTTCAGATATAAGATTCACTCAAACTAGATCGAAGTGTCGACGGGATCTTTAGAACTGTTTGTACATCTAAAGACGTCTTGTGATAATCCATTGTTAACAGACTCCGTTCTGTGCGTGATTGATCACAAGAGATTCAAGTTGTGGTGTGCAGGTGTTTATTGAAGATTAAAGAAGATTTGAAGACAAAGAATATTTCTTATTGGTTTCATAATCTTTGGTGTGCACAAAACTTGATCAGCTGGGATCCAACTATAATCGGTTTATCCTTGATAGATTTGATTGATTAGTTGCGTAGATCGGCATCACTATATAGTATCTTTGTAGATCCTATATTTGATTTCAAAATCTAAACTATGCTACTTTGGTAGTTGTTGGATAGATAGATCTAAACCCGATAAAGGAGTTTATTGGATTAAACAGAAGAGCCTTTATCTAACTCATATCACTGAGATTGAATAGAGTTGTTACCAAACAGATTTGTTGTTCCTTTACTGTTTGGAATAAGAACCAAAGGAATTGTTCCAGTGCTTGAACTTATCGAATGTCGGAAGCGCAGGGATACTGAAGAAACTAGGTGAACTATAGGTTTAGTTGCTTGGTCTCAACTATACGAAGTTGGTTTTATTTTGTATAGCGGCTTAATTATGAGAGTATTCAATTCTGGACTAGGTCCCGGTGTTTTTAAGCATTTGCGGTTTCCTCGTTAACAAAATGTTGCTGTGTCATTTACTTTTTTTTCCCATAATTATAATTGTTGTTATTATAATTTAAAGTACATTACACAAACGTTAACTCCGTATTACTTGATAATGATCCTATAGAGTTTGGTTAAGTCCGAACCTATTATGAAGTAATCACACTTTGATTGTTATATTGTCTCGATCTCGTATCCATAGACGATTACACAAAGTGTGAATACCGATTCGTTGTATTGTCTCGACTCATTCCATAGACAATCACTTTCGGTAATAGGACTTATAGGTGGAAAATTTTAAGATTGTGGTATATTTGGGTACCCTCATCTTTTCAATTGGTATCAGAGCAGGCAAACACGAAAAGATCTAACAATCTGTGTTTGGTGCGATCCAACCTATAAGAAATGAATCCCATGAATGATTCAATTAACGTAATAGCAGGATTTGACTACTTCAAAGACTCATGGTGGAAAACACGGATGAAGTATATGATGCTCTTGTTCCTAAATCTGTTAGGAATTGAGATTATTTTTATGAATGTCTTGGGTGACCTACATAATCTCTCAGTTATCATAGAATTGTATCTCATGGTATGGATTACTACTAAGATTAGTAACTATGATACAATACTTTATACGACATGTTGTTGGTTGAAAATGCATAAGATTCCCCATAAGATTTTTCATTGTATGAACCATGACTACCTTATGTTTGAAAAATCTGGAATCTTACACATATTTTGGAATTGCTACCCAAATATATGTATATACATTTTCAGACCAAAGTATGTTAATATATCGCTAATTAGGTTGCGATTTTGGAACCTTTGTAAAATTACAAAGAATGATTTTTCAGTTAATTATTCCATTAACAGTGGATTGCTTCATATACCCCACAACTTTTTTAATGAAGCAAGTGATCTTTTAAAATATTGGGAATATGATTCTAAAGATATTATTAACAAATATCTTGCTATGTCCAAATCTATTTTTGTATACTCTATCAAAAAATTCTTGAGTGAATTTCGAAAGATGTTATCAGGTTTTGGTAATAATAGAGTAAACAAATTTTTGGACTTAAATATAGGATCAATCCATAATATAGATCCAATCCATGAAAAAATCAGTTTTCCAAAAGAAAGACCTAGATACAAAATCGGACTTGTTTCCCCACAAGTCAAGGTTTCCGATTTTGGAAGATTTTCCTAAAACTAGTTATTTCCGAAATTTGATATCTTCACTCCATATAAAACAAGATTATTTTGTGGTGTTTTTACAAACAACCTGGGAGAGATTGTCCGGAACAAAAACTAGGGTTTTTCATACTTCCTCGAATTCTGAAAGTATGGGAAAAAGGAAAGACAGAGGAGAAACTAAAACTGATAACCTGGTTGTGAATCCTTTTATTCCTGAAAGTGACATCGAGAAAATCAAGTATCCTCACTTGATCAAAGACAAACATGATCTTACAGTCTTTGTGGACAGTACATGTTTTGAAAGATACCAAGCCTTAAAAGGAGTAAACTTCACTGATGAGAAGAGATTCAATCCAGATGTTTAAGAAAGTAGATATGTGAAGTTTGTTCAAGACAGTAAGTGGGGAAATTTGTTTGGGTTTAAAAATATTCACCTGATATAGTAAGAATCTTTTATGCTAATATTCACAATATTGATCATGAAAAACTTACTTTCAGTACCTTGGTTGGATGTACTTTTCATCATGTTGACAGAAAGATGATATCCAAGATCTTTAATTACAAAGTGAAGGGAAATCATATGATTACCGGTTTTGAAATTGAGCACGATAACATTTCAAAACTTATCACTGGAAAATCCGTTGACTGGAAAAAGGGAAGGATGCTAACCAAAGAAATATCGTTCTACTTAAGGGTTTTCGGTAAACTTGCAATAGCAACTCTTTTTGCTTGTACAAGGGATACTTATCAATGGGATAAGGAATTTGCTGAGTTTGTATACTTTCTTCTTGAAAATAAAAAGCAAATTGATTTTGTGGGATAATTATCAATCAAATGATCACGATCTTCGAATCTATCAATACCACAGCATCCCAGAGAAATCTTGGATATCCGTCTCTCATCACCAGCTTGTGTGAACTCACAATGGGAAATAATTTCGGATATGAGAAAGTCACAAAATTTGTATCCCAAGGAATTATCAAACATATGGGTAAAACCCAAAAGGAAAGAGGAACTATTGTTTCTACTGCTCAAGTCTATAGCAATGGAGATCTCTTGTTTCATATTTTACGTCTTGGAAGACAATTGAACTATATTCAGAAACAGTTAGCTTTTGCCTCTAGAAATGATCCAGAAACCCTTAAAGGAATCTTGGAGATCAATGATGTGTTCTTAAAAAGAGAAAAAGATCAAGACTCTGAACAAGAACCTATTGAGCAGTCGATAAGCAAGGAATAATAATTCTTCCAACAAAACAGACATAAGTTTTTGATTATTTCAATTATTGTGTAAGGTCTATTTCTGAATAAAACTATCTATTATTTATGAATAAAATTATTATTTTATAATTTTTCTTATGATAGTTTTTCGATTACATAGCCTGTGCTTAAATGCTTTATATTATTGCTATGTGTTTATGGGATGTTTGATTTCGGTTTTCTTAACCTTAATATTCGATCTCATATGATGTGTGAACCCTTATGGTTTGTGTGGCTTTTTGATTTAGCGGGATTAAGTTCTAGCCCATGTTTGTAGGCTTTTTCAAAGGATCATAAGGTGTTCCGATTGAAACTCATATGTGAAAAAGTCACAATATGTTGAAACGATTTGTGTTTAACATAAAAGCATATGTGTTTCGGGTTTTTAACTTTTTGCTATTGGCACGCATTAGTTAAAACCGATTCAACCTTTCTATGGTAAAGGTTGCTTTTGTTGTATTTTATTCTTGCGAGAGGATGACACACAATGGGGGAGAGTTCTAACTTGAACTTGCGCTTAATGATATATCTTTCCGGGGAGAAGAGGATGCGGAATCTGAGGTAACGAATTTGTTAGTTAATCGTTTTCTTGTTTAATAAAAGATTGAGTTTATTGCATATATTTTGCTTTTGCTTAAAAAAAATCGGTACAATTAATGTTTATTCCATTATGTGTGTATGGATGTATGTGTGTGTGATTCAATTGTTTCTGGTTAATAAAAATTGGCTTGATATCTTTCTTTATTGTTTGGTATCAATTGTTTTAGACTTAACGAAATTTCGGTGCAATTGCAGTGCTTTAATGTCTATGTTTGTTTCAATTGCTTCCGGTTAAGAGAAATAATTGTGCAAGTCAATTTATTTGGTTTGTATGTATTGTTTATGGCTTAACAAAATAAGTGATCATTTGTTTAGTCCAATTCGATTCCGGATAAGAGAAACTAAGTTAATTCTGATCTTAGTTAGACTTATCAAAGTAAAGGATTCGGTTATTCAAGTCTAATCGAATACCTTGACAAGAAATATTAGTTAACTAACATAGTACTTGTCTTGTCTAAAGTGTAAGGTATAAGTTATTGTCTGAATAATTAGAGCCTGGTGAGAAAAATAAAGTTTATTCTGATCTTTATTTTGGTCTTATCGAAATAAGCGATTAAATTTGTGCAATCGGTTTAGCAAGGGAACTGAGTTTCTTAGTCAATTTGTTAAACTATTACGGAAAATTGCTTCGGGCAATTGTTTCCTTGATAACATATTAAAACCAAATTACTTGTAGTTTCGGTTTTGATAATGGTTATCTAAAATGGTATGTGAAACCTTCGTGCTTAACTCTTATAGGTTTTACAAGTCTTTTAGATTTGTAAGATCCTTTCGGTTTTGGTATTCTCTCGAACCTTTTTCATTTTGTGACAAAAAGGGGGAGAAATATATGGAGTAAACAAGTGATTTGTAATTGTTAGAGCATAGCTCGGTTGAACCCACCAAGTGTTGGTATGTCAAGTTTGGTTGTCATATTTTAGTGAATCAAAACTCATTTAAAGAGTCGCTTGATTATTTACTAGAGTCAACTTCGTATAGGTTAGCTAGAAAGTTACTAGGATATGAGACTTACAAGTATTACGTGAAGGCTTTGAAGAATGCGAAGAAGTAAAGAACTACAACGACGACATCAACCTTCCTCTTGAGGTTAGTAATATTTGACTTGAAATGTTTCATTCCTAATGTATCTTTCAAGTCGTGCATATTTAAAACATAACTGCGAAGCTGTGAATGATTATACTCTAGTTAGACATGGTACTAAGGAATTACAATACAAGGTATAACATCTATCTTTTGAACTTCGTATATAAGACATCGACATAATCGTATGAATGCTATTGTGATTATGTATAGGTATGGGTGTAGATTTCGTCCTAGGAAACAATGTTTTACATTCGTTTAAAGGAAGTACAATTCATAAACTTGTTTTGTGAAACGAAAGGGAAATCACTAGGCTTATTGGTATTGTTATTCATTGAAAATCTTTGGATTACCAATATGTGTGTTTAGTATAACCGCTCATAACTTGTTAATGTATCTTGGTAAAATTATTCACAATGCCTGACTTTTGCATTGGTATGACTTTTATTAGTGAAACCAATCTTAAGGAATCACCTGAGATGGTATGATCGATATTTTGTAATTGGTATGACCAACTCTAGACATTTGGGAACCGATCCTAGTAAGAGGTGGAACCGATCCTAGTAAGAGGTGCAACCGATCACAAGTATGTGGAATCGATCCTTGTAAGAGGTGCAACAAGTCTTAGGAATTGGTAACCTATCCTATGACTTGTGCAACCGATCACAAGTAATATACCATAAATATGTGGTAACCGATTCTAGTACATAGTCAACCAATTTTTGGAAAGCTAGTGTGACCGATCCTAGTACCCACATGGAGGTAGAACCGAAGCTTTGTATTTTGGTAGAACCGTGAAACCCATTAATGGTGATTTGATAGGATAATCATTCACATAGTTCTTGGAAGTCAGATGAACCAATTCTAAACTTGTTTGGAAGTGTGGCAAATCGGTTCCAAGATTGTAAATATGAAAAAGGATTTACAAAGTAAAGATATCGACATACTTTGAACATGTGCAGTAATTCTTATCTCTTATTGTTCAAAGATATTCCTTAATAACTAAAGGAGAATCCCGGATCGAAATAAATTGAGAATCTTTTAATTAAGGTTTTTAGTTTTATATGCTTTTAATTTCCAAAAATTAAATGCATATCTTTAGAAAATAAAAATTGGTAATGTGCATTTACTAATTGGAGATTTTCTACTGAGATTTCGGTCAAAATTTGGACAGATCATTTCCAGGAATTATGAAAACCGTATTTGGACTTTATTGCATATCTTTGAGAATATTCGGTTTTGGAAATTCCTTGGTCTATAAATATTGAAGTTTGCATTTCGAGCAAACTAATCCTCAGAGCCAGCAAAACTACCTAGTTGTGTTGTTACTGGTGGAGCCGTCTATTCGGAGAGGAAAGTACCCTAATTAGGCGAAATCTCTTACGACCGCTCGTTTTAAAGACTTCCTTGGGATTGATAAGCTCTACGAGTACCGTTGGTTGGAAACTAAATAATTGCAGTTTATTATTAGTTTTCGATTGATTTGATTGACTAACGGTTGTTGAACTTTGATTGCACCTAGTTTATTTATGCTTGAGAATCTTCTCTTCTGATATAAGATTCACTCAAACTAGATCGAAGTGTCAACGGGGATCTTTAGAACTGTTTGTAGATCTAAAGACGTCTTGTGGTAATCCATCGTTAACAGACTCCGTTCTGTGTGTGATTGATCACAAGATATTCAAGTTGTTTATGCGCAGGTGTTTATTGATGATCTAAGAAGATTTGAAGACAAAGAAGATTTCTTATTTGAGTTCATAATCTTTGGTGTGCACAAAACTTGATCGGCTGGAGGGATCCAACTATAACCGGTTTATCTTTGTGATAACCTTGATTGATTAGTTGTGTAGATCGGCATCAATACATTTCTTTGTGATTCATAGTATTGATTGCATAGTATAAACAATTACTTTGGTAGTTGTTGAAGAGATTGATCTAAGAACCCAACAAAGGAGTTTATTGGGATAAACGGAAGAGCCTTTTGTCAAACTCATATCACTTTGTTTGAAAAGAGTTGTTACCGAACAGATTTGTTGTTCTTTTACAATTTGGAATACGAACCAAAGGAATTGTTCCAAGTGCGTGACTTATTACAAGTTGGAGGCGCAGGGATACTGAGGGAACCTGGTGAACTATAGGTTTAGTTGCTTGGTCTCAACTATACAAAGTTGGTTTAGATTTTGTATAGCGGCTTAATTCTGAGAGTATTCAATTCTGGACAAGGTCCCGGGGTTTTTCTGCATTTGCGGTTTCCTCGTTTACAAAATCTCGCTGTGTCTTTTACTTTTCTATTTCCGCAATTATAATTGTTTTATTATAACTAGAAGTAAAATACACAAACGTTAATTCTTAATTACTTGATAGCAATCCTATAGTGTTTGGTTAAGTCCGAACCTATTATCAAGTAATCATACTTCGTTATTGTATTTTCTCGATCTTGTATCCATGGTTAATCACACAAGTTATCTTATTGTCGTATTGTCTCGATCTCGTATCCATAGACGATCACACAAAGTGTGAACCGATTAGTTGTATTGTCTCGAATCAGTCCATAGACAATCACTTTCGGAGAAAGGACTTATAGGTGGAAAAGTTTTAGATTGAGGTATATTTGGGTGCCCTCGTCTTTTCAATTGGTATCAGAGCAGGCAAACAAGAAAAGATCTAACAATCTGTTTTTGGTGCGATCCAACCTATAAGATATGAGTCAAAATAAGAAAAGTAAACCTAAACTTATGAAGAACTCAGTTAACGTATGTCAAGATAATGAGAATAAGATCTCAGAGAAGGTGAATGGAAATTGGTCTCGTAAGTCTTTTCGAAAATCAAAGAAAAAGTCTATGACTAATAACTTGATTGAGATTCAGGTTCCTGATCAGAAAAGAATGAATCCAAAACTCAAGAAACATGTTTTGGATCCGACTCCAATCTCTAGTGAAAAATTATCTGAAAAGAGATTTCACTAGTCTGCCCAAGTTCTGGTTTTCGTAAAATGTTAGAAAGATTTTTCAAACATGTTGAAAACTATTCATAAAAGGGAAAAACCATTGACAGTCTAGATGATGTCCTAGAACTTATTGTTCAATTGAATGTGAAGGAAAGCAAGAAACACTCAGTCTTCATAATAATCTGGCAGATTATTTGGAACAAAAATTGACTCTATGCAGTGAAGTTCATCAACAGACTACATAGTGTGAAATTCTTATTCAATCGCTGGAGCATTCAGAAATAAGGAATAAGATCCTTATTGAAGATCTACTTACAGAGACATGTTGAAAGGTATATCTAGATAAGTGTTTAGAAAATAATTTCCAACAAGGAATTTATACCTTAAGAGGACATATAGAATGTCTTGAACAAAAGACATTAGCAATTTGTCGGATGGCAGATCTAGACCACACGGGTTCAAGTTCAAGGAACATACCATCCTGGGCACAAGATGTAATCAAGGATATAACATCTCGCAATATTCCTAATGAAGAGGATGGATTCAAAACCCACACAAGGGAACATGATAATGTCCCTAAAAGTAAGAAGGAAGAAATTTCTCAAAAGGTATTTGGTGAGGAAGATCCTCACCCCAACGCTTAATTGCGTTGGAATGTGCATCCTTACAATGCCCAATCTATTGATATAAAGAAGCTCACATATCTGGGGAATCTGTATCCTGTCAATAATCTCTTATTCAACCTAGAGAGTTCACTCAATCTACCTGAAGATGCTTAATCTGTCTCCATGTGTAGAAAAGCTGTCTTACAAACAACTTGTGTAAACAGGATAAGTTTCCTTATCTAAAGTAGTTTTAGATACGTGATCTAGAAGGTTGATTCTTCCTAAAGAATTTTTGCGATTTTCTAACACATTAGATGCAAAAATCTTTTCAAATCTGATCAGAAATATTTATTTAAGGCTGACTCATATGTTTGGAATGTGTTAAATGTTTCTCGAATATATGAACTCATATTATTTGAGAACCTATGGTAACTGGATGTATCCTCAAACCAGATCTCAAGCAAAACTTCTAAAAGCCTTGAGTGGAATGACTTCTAATGAAGCTATTCATCTTGATAATACCTTCAAGAAATCTGGTTGTGAAGATAAAGAAAACGAAAAGGAAGATATGACTCATCTCCTTGTATAAAATAGTTTGGATGCTAAGATTTGATATTATCAATCTTCGACAAGTCCTCCTCAGTACTATCGAAACACATCATAGACAGGCAGCACTACTAAGAACTGTTATCTGTAACCAAAGAAAGCTGATTAAACTTGGAATCGGTAATAGGGAGTATGCTCGGAATATTAATCGAAATGTTAATGCTTTAGCCTGTGAACATAATCAAGGTACTGTGTGCAGAAT
>JAJJMB010014398.1:225148-250993 GCA_023531105.1 Papaver atlanticum | reverse complement strand
ATTTGAGTAAAAGAGGAATTCCTTCCTGGACCTTGCATAAAGATGGGAAGCTGAGACTGCAGCACAAAGGATCCTTGTCCCAATCAAGGCACAAAAACGCCAGCCACGCACAGGCCTATCGCCAAAGGTCGATCAAGATTTCCTGGTAATCCCCACATGCCTCGCCTTTTCAGTTTGTTCTCTTCTGTCACCATCTAATGCTTACCTCGCAACAGTGCCACTGTTACGCGCTAAGCAGGGGACTTAATGTTGATGGTGGTTTTTAGTTCATGGCTAAAATATTAAAGCCCTGCATTTATTATGCTGTTATTCTGCAAAGAGACAGATCCATGTAAAAGTGATGAGTACACAACCTCTTCATTTGCGCATTAATTGAGCAATTCAATATGTTTACATGAAATTTATCCAGATTGGTGCATGTAGCAACAATCCCAGATATTCTATAAATTTCGACACCCTGTCTGTATTATTCATTAATATAGGACTCACTGAATACTTTCTGTGCTGTGTTGCACGGCTGAACCCTTAATATTGATATGACATGACAATTAGTGTTCACTAGCAGCTGAGTAGCATAAATTTCCCAAAGTATCAAGGTTTAGGTTTGCATAAAAGTACTCAGTCAGAAAGCATGCTGCTCTCTGGCAATAAATAACTCTGTGTCAGCACGCAGAATCCAATCAATTTTGTGATAATTCACAAGATTCAATATCAACCTAATTAATTTGCAAAAATTAGGTTTTTTGCGCCCTGTGCAGTATATCAGACCCTTCTGGTCGAAACTAAACCTAGGAAAACTAGGCAATTGATCCGCTATGGATTAGTAAGTGCAAAGTCCTACCCAAAATCAGAAAACAAGGAATAAAAGAGGAGCCGCGGAAAATAGGAGCAGCAACAAAGGGAGGTGTGGTCGTGCCATAGGTAAGCCGGCGCCACCTGCAGATGGCCACACCCCCATGCTGCTTTCCGGCCCTCCTCTTTCCCATCGGCCAATCAGGTCGCTCTAAATCCGCCACATGCACATGAGATTTGGTCGGGCCCATACTTGCCGGCCCTCTTTCCCATCGACCAATCAAGTCGCTTTAAATGCACCACGCGACCTAGAGATGTGGCCACACCCTATGTTTTACCTTCCCCTTTTCTATTGACCAATCAGGTCGTTCTAAACCCGCCACACGCATAAAAAGGCCAAACCATGCCAAACGGCCACCACGCCAACATGCTAATCGGCATGCCAAACGTACTAATCGGAATGCCAACATGCCACTCCGCCGCAGTAACATGCCAATGTGCCACAAATAACGCAGCTACGTGCTAACCCACTTTCTGTTCGTGGCCAACGCCATAACGGACTTCAATCAGGGTATTCTAATCAGAAGCACGGCTTTTGCTTTAACGACACTAGTCGAAACCCTAATTTCCAGTCGTGGCCCAAATTACGTCATTTTGGCCCCACAACATGTCACGAGCCATGCGGGACCCAGGAAACCCTAAAAATGGTGCCATGCTATGGACACCCATGGCTATCCTTGCGCCTGTGGTCGTTCCCACATTATGGCCTTGCCATAATTCCTTTGACGCGACCATGGCACCATCTGCACAAAGAATGTCACCGTGCCACGGCCACATGCCACATGCGCCAATTAGGGTTTTTGGCATGCCAAACCCTAATTTAAGTAAGGTTGCTACGCCAACCATCCCAAATAATGCTACCTAGGGCATTAAGTTTGATATGGCAACTAGAGCCAATATTGCCAAGCCATATTTGGATTCAACACCAATATGCCAAGATATAACGACCGCAGCTACGCCAGGCGTTATTCGCGCCGCTATGCCACTGGCATGTACCAATCGTGCCACTGGCGCCACTATGCCATCACCAGGTGCCAACGGAATGTGGCCATAATCAACGGCCACCTTCTCTCATGAGTTACAATCTCAGCCTTCCAAATTCTCCACGGAATTGACCGTCCTATGGTAAGTCTTAAGTGACCAACCAAGACTAACCTAATAGCGTCACACGCCATTCACCTGCGGCAAGTCTCCTGACTTACTTGCCACACATGGCTATCCGCCACCTAGCTGGCGTACAATTAATAATAATAACTAGGTCTTGCATACGAGACCCACTCAGCAATCTGCTACATATTTTCCATGAAAATACTTGAGACATCAAACATGTCACAAACTGGGGGATACTCATCAGGGTATTGGTCTGGCGGTTTATAGCGTGCAACACGCCCATTATAAGAAAGTGTCAGGAAAGCGGGTAGTTAGTGGCGGCAAGAAGTAGTGGGTGTAAACTAACCCGTTGCCTTCATAGTGGGGATGTGGTTTCTAGCATTTACACATTACCCCACTTCTCCATCACTCAGCTACTCCCACTTCCTACGAGATCAGGGTACGTTCAATTATGACTTGTATAAATAGGTTTCTACCTATTTCGACAAAACAACATAGTTTTGGTTAACAACAAAACAGTATCAAGAAAAACACAAAAGAACTGATAGCTTACATTCCGCAAGCCAGTTTCACATTCGGATACAAGTCATAAATAGCCACACCTTCAGAATTAACCATTCTGGTCTCAACACCTTCTTTGCTTCCCTCCCTAAGACCAACCCTTCTCCTTCACTTTGTGACCGAAGCAAGACTGGAACAGCCATTTCTTTGTTTAGGCCAGGATTGTATAGATTGATCTCTCGAATCTAAAGTACTCACGTGCAGTGCATTTGTTTAGGTCTAAATTCTTTTCTCATCAACACACCCAAATTCACCAAAACCAGCAGAAATTGTTTTTACCCCAAAACAACTGGCGACCACAGTGGGAGATTAATCTCTCGGTTGCAATATCAATTTTTCAATTTCATTTTTCAATCCCAATTTCAAGATGGTAGATCTTAGGTCTGGGTCAGCAACAAATCCTGATGTTACCGGCGCTGAAAACGCTCTTGGTGTCAATATTCCTTCCGGTGACGTCAATGTACCACCTGTCAGCATGATCAACACCCGCGGCGCCGCAAACTCTACCACCAACACCAGCGGCGTAGGAAACGTTCCCTCAGGCATTACACCTCCAATCACCAGAGCCAGAGCTGCTGCCGCCACCTCCAATGTTTCTTCAAGTGTGACGCCCCCGGTTGTCACCAGAGCCGCTACTATCCCCATCAGGACGAGAGACTGGAGGAGCCAGAGGAAGCCAACCCCCTATTACCATTGCTGATTTGATGGAAAGGCAAGAAGTTCTTGCTAAGGCTCAGACGGACATGGCTTCAACTCAGAAAGAGGTACTTACTTTCCTCAAGACACTAACGGGGCGGCTACCAAAGGAACCACGCCAACCCCAAATTGAGCCAATGAGGAGTACTTTTAATACTCCTGGCGCCAGTACCTCGGCAAGATGCGCCTTTGTACATGAAGAGGCTCGTTTTTCTCCTGAACGACCATTGGAGAGGAATCAGCCATCCAGTTTCATCACGTGTGAAGATTTGGAACGACTTCTTCGAAATCGAGACAAAGAAAACCCGGTGGACATGCACCAGCATCAACCTCCATATCCTCCTGATGTGCAAAGAGTTCCTCTTCCGAGGGTATATTCTTCTCCTCAATTATCCCTTTATGATGGTACTGGTAATGCGCGTGAACATATCTATTGTTTTCTGGAATCTTTGGGAGAGCATGAATACAATCATGTCCTCCGTATGAAGGAATTTTCAAAATCATTTACCGGAAGAGCGTACACCTGGTACAACAACGTCGTACCAAATAGCATATCCAACTGGTGTGACATGGTTACAGCTTTCTATAAGAAGTATTTCTTCGTGTCTGAGAAAATCACCTTTTCAGACTTAGGAAGGATGTTTCAACGAAACAATGAACATCCAAATGATTATGTCAAGAGATTCAGAATTCAGGCATTGTATTGTCATGACCCAAACGTGACTGAACAACAATTGGTGGAGTCGTGCATTAACGGAATGGTTCCCATTTATCGTGCTTTGCTGGAGAATCTACGCTTCCAGACATTCTCTGAACTCCATGAAGCTGCCAAGCGGTCAGCTACAACAGCACCAGCACTATTAGAAAAAACCAGACAAGCCAGGAGTGAAAATGCACGCGAAACTCGAGGAAATTGATGCCTCATCAACAAGCAATATAACACTGGCCCCTCTGTAAGCGTAGTGAGTGAAGGAGGAAATAGGAAAGCTCCAGCTGCGGAACAACAACCAAATGTGCAGCACCGGCACATCAGGCGGCTCCAACTCAGAAAACCGTGACTAAAACTCCTGTGCAACATCAAGAAGCCGGAGAAGCTGCCCTAGACTTCCCATTTCCAATCGAGGAAGTAATTGAACTCTTGGAAGCATGGATTCAAGATGATACTATCAAACTTCCTCCTATCAGGCGCCGCCAACTGAAGAGGAAATGGCAAATCCCAAGTATTGTCGTTACCACAGGTTCGTCCATCACCCTACCAATGAATGCAATAAGTTGAAACACATTTTCAAGGAAAAGGTGGATGTGGGAGAACTTAAACTAGGCAACGAGGGAGTTCACAGAGATCCTCTTCCAATCAGAAGTTGTATGCTCTCTGTGGACTCTGTTTACCAAACCGTGCAGTCCATGATGCAGCATGTGTGTGAAATCCTCTATTACTCCAAAGCGCAGCGTCAAGACATATTTGCAGCCCTCAATCGCGTTGTGTCGGGCAAGTGGCCTTTTTCTGTAGAAAAAGCCACTCCCAAATCCCAACCTCTCTCGTGAAACACTATTGGAAAATGCAACTGGGGACTGTTGACCACTGCTTTCCTAAAGAATATCGAGTTCGATAGCACGCTGATTGACACGGCATCCAACTTCAACATCGTCACTATCAAGACTCTGAGAGCCGCTGGAATTTCAAAGAAGGAAGCTACTTACTCCCCAATTGTGATCAGAAACCCAGAAGGTGAAGCAATAAACGCTTACGGGTACATTAACCTCGAAATCAAGGTGGGAGATGCTCAAACATACGGAAAATTCCACATTATTAAAGAATGTCCAAATTATGATATGGTTCTGGGGCGCTCGTGGGTGCATAAAAATAAAGCAAAGTTTGGAGTATGTCTTCTGCCAGTGTCTATACCTGAAAGGAGTTCCAACAATCCATCCAACCCTGAGGATTATATGCTGTCGTATTAACAACTTTCCAATGTAACCCAATTGCCTGGAGAGATCCCGTCGATGTTCATCCGCCGATTTCGAACACAAGTAAGTCTTACTGAACAACCCTTTTTGCAACCAGTCACTTCTCCTCTAGCCAAGGCCTGGGGACTCGATCCAGTTATCAACCCGGGCGTCACTAGGAGATGTGAATGGAATGTTGGGCCCTTCAAGTATTTCATCAAAAGTTTGGAAGCTGTTTTAGTTAAAAAATAATGAATATAAGAATCAAGTAGCCGCGCAACATCAAAATCCATTTCAAGTTGGAGATATGGTAGTGAAAGTTGTCGCTCAGCCTCCTTCGTCCGATTCCACAAATGAGCCGTACCTAGTGGCAGAAGTTATTTTGGGAGGCTACTGCAAGCTCATCAACGCTGAAAAGCTAGAAGGCGTAGTAATACACGCCCGGTAGCTAAAATCCTTCAAATCATAAGGTGTCACGCCACCCCTGGCCTCAAAAATTCCTCTTATTGTTTCCTTCAGCAATTTCCCTTTTCATGCAATATTTGTAATTCCTCCAAAATGATTGCACTGCTTGCATTCATAGTTAGGGTTTCAATTTATCGGTTAATTAAAGTATCATTTCTTTTAAAATAATTTTTCCTGAATCATCTCAAAGGAAAAGTACCAAGTAAATCCAAACCCTTACAAAGTCATTACCCATCAATTCGAAACCAGAAAAAATCAAACCCTATAAGAGATATCTTATATCATTTAAGAAATACTGAAGAGGGGAATATGCAAGAAAGAAGATCAACAAGTGGCGGCACGGACGTCTTCTTTCAAGAATAGCCGGCTTCAACCTTCTCCTGATGAGATTTCCCCGCTTCTCATGGCGTTTTTCCCAGTTCGTGACAGCCAACGCTTCTAAATACCCAGGCGGCATGCCACAGATGCCCCAAAGTGTGTAATTTGTAAGGGAAAATCAAATAGAAGGTCGGTCAAATCCTTAAACATTATTATTATTTCCCCTGTATTGGGTTACTGTTGCCGACGCCGGCATGTGGAGACATTATTGTGGAAGTGGTCAAGGGGAGAGAACGTGACATGTTGACCAGCACTATTTGTGTGCCGACTTCTCATCGCACTATTTGTGTGATGTGTCTTTCCCATTTGCTGAATCGCTCTAGAAGAATGGAAGAACTTGTTTTTCGCAAAGGGGTTTGGATTCTTTTTCAATCGGGAGATTTTGTTCATTCATCCAATCAAAGATATAAAATTATCAAAGCAGCATGAATGAAAAAAAAATAAAAAAATATTACTTGGTGAAACCCTGGCTCTGGCCACATGAACGAAAGAAAACCTGGAGTATTAAAACATCTACAAGCTACGAAAAGATTGTTCTTCTACGAAAGGAAATAACAAAATGGAAAACTAGTTATCGATGTCAATGCCAAGGTCAGTGGTGCCTCGACTAGAGCCCTCTCCCACGGCTGCTCCAGAAACCTCTCCCACAGTCGCTTCAACAGCATCCTCAACGGTCGTTTCAGCCTCTCCAACAACATCTTTGGCATCCTCTCCAGAAGCTGTTTCGGTCTCCTTCTCGTGAGCCGTACTGACATTTTTCTCAGAAATTGCTCCAACAGCCTCTTGAGGATACGCCGGTTCGTCCACATCAGAGTCAAGGATTACGATACCATTATGAACAGGGTAATCAAGATTATTCCCGCCTGGAGGTTTCTTATGCTCAACCCTTCGTCGCTTCAGTCGAGCAGCGAACCTTTCAGCCCTGGCACTTGGTCGCTGAGACGCTTCATCACGCTGAGATGCCTCATCACACTGAGACGCCTCATCACGCTGGGACGCTTCATCACGTCTCCACTTCTCCTCCATGTCAACCTAAGCCATGAAAGCTTGAACACGCCCTCGAACAATGCGTAAATGAGTAAGAGGCATACCCTGTATGGCCCGACCAGCTTCACGAAACAAAGGATCAGTTTTGTTTAATACTTCCTCGAACGCAGAAACCCTGGGTTCTTCGACTTCAAAGCTTTTTTTCGAAGAATTGGAAGAATAATCATTACCAGGAGTTCCCATCATATACTGCAGAGAAGCATTATGTTTGCATCAACAACCTACGTGGTAAAAGAAAACAAAATAAAAAATGCAAGAAGATATGAAGCAATACCTGAAAAGAAGATGAATGCAATTCTTTGGTGATCGATATGGAAAGAAAAACTCTTTACCTGCCGCATATAAAGGCTCTAGATATAGGATATTAACTGGTTAGACGCTTATCTATCTGGGATAATTGACTCACCTGGGATGCTGACGGCAAGAAGCTCGCCACCGCATAAGAAAACATGAAGAGGGACGAGCAGATAAGACAAAGAAGAAGTGCAAAAGTGATTCCCTTTTTAAAGGCGTAGCGCTTTTGGAATTTGAGTAAAAGAGGAATTCCTTCCTGGTCCTTGCATAAAGATGGGAAGCTGAGCCTGCAGCACAAAGGCTCCTTGGCCCAATCAAGGCACAAAAACGCCAGCCACGCACAGGCCTATCGCCAAAGGTCGATCAAGATTTCCTGGTAATCCCCACATGCCTCGCCTTTTCAGTTTGTTCTCGTCTGTCACCATCTAATGCTTACCCCGCAACAGTGCCACTGTTATACGCTAAGCAGGGGACTTAATGTTGATGGTGGTTTTTAGTTCAGGGATAAAATATTAAATCCCTGCATTTATTATGCTGTTATTCTGCAAAGAGACAGAGCCATGTAAAAGTGATGAGTACACAACCTCTTCATTTGCGCATTAATTGAGAAATTTAATATGTTTATATGAAATTTATCCAGAATGGTGCATGTAGCAACAATCCCAGATATTCTGTAAATTTCGACACCCTGTTTGTATTATTCATTAATATAGGACTCACTGAATACTTTCTGTGCTGTGTTCCACGGCTCAACCCTTAATATTGATATGACATGACAATTAGTGTTCACTAGCAGCTGAGTAGCATAAATTTCCCAAAGTATCAAGGTTGAGGTTTGCATAAAAGTACTCAGTCAGAAAGCATGTTGCTCTCTGGCAATAAATAACTCTGTGTCAACACGCAGAATCAAATTAATTTTGTGATAATTCACAAGATTCAATATCAACCTAATTAATTTGAAAAAATTAGGTTTTTTGCGCCCTGCGCAGTATATCAGACCCTTCTGGTCGAAACTAAACCTAGGAAAACTAGGCAATTGATCCGCTATGGATTAGTAGGTGCAAAGTCCAACCCAAAATCAGAAAACAAGGAATAAAAGAGGAGCCGCGGAAAATAGGAGAAGCAACAAAGGGAGGTGTGGTCGTGCCATAGGCCAGCCGGCGCCACCTGCAGATGGCCACACCCCCATGCCGCTTGCCGGCCCTCCTCTTTCCCATCGACCAATCAGGTCGCTCTAAATCCGCCACATGCACATGAGATGTGGTCGGGCCCATACTTGCCGGCCCTCTTTCCCATCGACCAATCAAGTCGCTTTAAATGCACCACGCGCACTAGAGATGTGGCCACGCCCTATGTTTGGCCGTCCCCTTTTCTATTGACCAATAAGGTCGTTCTAAACCCGCCACACGCATAAAAAGGCCAAACCATGCCAAACGTCCACCACGCCAACATGCTTATCGGCATGCAAAACGTACTAAGCAGCATGCCAACATGCCACTCCGCCACAGTAACATGCCAATGTGCCACAAATAGCGCAGCTACGTGCTAACCCACTTTCTGTTCGTGGCCAACGCCATAACGGACTTCAATCAGGGTATTCTAATCAGAAGCACGACTTTTGCTTTAACGGCACTAGTCGAAACCCTAATTTCCAGTCGTGGCCCAAATTACGTCATTTTGGCCCCACAACATGTCACGAGCCATGCGGGACCCAGGAAACCCTAAAAATGGTGTCATGCTATGGCCACCCATTGCTATCCTTGCGCCTGTGGTCGTTCCCACATTATGGCCTTGCCATAATTCCTTTGACGCGGCCATGGCACCATCTGCACAAAGAATGTCACCGTGCCACGGCCACATGCCACATGCGCTAATTAGGGTTTTGGCATGCCAAACCCTAATTTAAGTAAGGTTGCTACGCCAACCATCCCAAATAATGCTACCTAGGGCATTAAGTTTGATATGGCAACTAGAGCCAATATTGCCAAGCCATATTTGGATTCAACACCAATATGCCAAGATATAACGACCGCTGCTACGCCGGGCGTTATTCGCGCCACTATGCAACTGGCATGTACCAATCGTGCCACCGGCGCCACTATGCCATCACCAGGTGCCAACGGAATGTGGCCATAATCAACGGCCACCTTCCCTCATGAGTTACAATCTCAGCCTTCCAAATTCTCCATGGAATTGACCGGCCTATGTTAAGTCTTAAGTGACCAACCAAGACTAACCTAGTAGCGTCACACGCCATTCTCTTGCGGCAAGTCTCCTGACTTACTTGCCACACATGGCTATCCGCCACCTAGCTTGCGTAAAATTAATCAGAATAACTAGGTCTTGCATACGAGACCCACTCAGCAATCTGCTACATATTTTCCACGAAAATACTCGAGACATTAAGCATGTCACAAATTGGGGGATACTCATCAGGGTATTAGTCTGGCGGTTTATAGCGTGCAACACGCCCATTATAAGAAAGTGTCAGGAAAGCATGCAGTTAGTGGCGGCAAGAAGTAGTGGGTGTAAACTAACCCGTTGCCTTCATACTGGGGACGTGGTTTCTATCATTTACACATTTACCCACTTCTCCATCACTCAGCTACTCCCACTTCCTACGAGATCAGGGTGCGTTCAATTATGACTTGTATAAATAGGTTTCTACCTATTTTGACCAAACAACATAGTTTTGGTTAAAAACAAAACAGTATCCAGAAAAACACAAAAGAAATGATAGCTTACATTCCGCAAGCCAGTTTCACATTCTGATACAAGTCATAAATAGGTACACCTTCAGAATTAACCATTCTGGTCTCAACACCTTCTTTGCTTCCCTCCCTAAGACCAGGCCTTCTCCTTCACTTTGTGACCGAAGCAAGACTGGAACGACCATTTCTTGGTTTAAGCTAGGATTATATAGATTGATCTCTCGAATCTAAAGTACTCCCGTGCAGTGCATTTGTTTAGGTCTAAATTCATTTCTCATCAACACACCCAAATTCACCAAAACCAGCAGAAACAGTTTTTAACCCAAAACAGGAATGCAAATTAACTTTGCAAACCGTGGATTAATGTCCATGAATTCATTCTTGTCAAAGAACTTTGTACGATTACGAATCAAACCGATTTCGTTTCAATTTTTTCTTGTATATTTCTATGAGATAGTGAACAATCGAACAACTCTATTTAAAACACAATTAGATTCATTTGATTATCTATCATGATTGATTGATCATCATATTTGATCTAGAAGTGTTAGATGAATACGGCTAAGTCAAAAGTGTTCATATGGCTAACTTCAGTTAACTGTTATTGAGCCAACCCAATATACACGTTTAGGTACGGTTACCCATATCTAAATATAAGTATATTACATTTGTGTGTAACAAGCTAAGACCATTTAACGGTGGAGATTGATTGCTTAATTTCTAAGCAAACTTAGCTTGAATCTTAAATCGGAAGTTCATCTAACGGTGAATATTGAATGCTTTGTTACTAAGCTATCTTAGCTTTTATTGTAAGCAACCCTGATTTGAAAGGTTATATAAGGGAGAACTCTAGCAATTGGAAAACCTAATCCCGGCACTTCTCCATGTCCTAGTTTCAAACTAGATTCGATTCTCCTTTAACCTAGGTTTTTCCTAAAAACGTTATAGGTTAACGACTTAAAGACTTCATTGGGATTCGTGAAGCCAGATCCAACTATTTTCTCTGTAGTTATGTATTCTGATCTTACTTGTTCTATCGTATTGAGTTTTATCTTCTCTAAGATTTACTCGAGAATTATCTCCGATAGGTAAGATATAAAAAGTAATCACAACAGGACTTCGTCTCAAACTCTTGTGATTCCGCAATAACTTTTCTATTAATCAGTTAGGTTATTGTGAGGTGACTGATATTTCTAGGATGTTTTTCGGGAGTATAAGTCTGGGGTATTAGTTTATTCCTGTTCACCTTGATCTTTGTATCAAAAGACGGAATAAAAAGAATAAAGGATAGACATATATGTGGGAGACAAAAAAATTATAAGTCTTCGACTTTGGGTGGTAGCACCTCTTAGTTGTGGGTGAGATCATCTAAGGGAATCAAGTGCGCAGAATCTGGCGTGGTTTTAGAGGCGTAAGGAACGCGACTGTACCTTAATCGGTGTGAGACTTGGTTAGGGCTCAATTACATTCCAGTCCGAAGTTAACTTATAATAGGATAGTGTCTGTAGCGGCTTAATACAGTGTGGTGTTCAAAGCTGGACTAGGTCCCGGGTTTTTTTTGAATTTGCGGTTTCCTCGTTAACAAAATTTCTGGTGTCTGTGTTATTTCTTTTCAGCATTATATTTGTTTATATAATTTAAATACCACAGGTTGTGCGTAGTTCAATCAGTTGATAAATCCGACCTTGTTTATTGGATAGAACTTGATTGACACTTGGGCATTGGTCTTTGGTACCGTCCAAGTTATTTCTCATATCAATCAGGCTTACGGATTTCTATCTGTTCGATTTGCTGATTGTATTGAGAAGGAGAGATAAAACTCTTTGATATATTTCTTGATTAAGTCTCTCTTTTAAGTTGATGCTCTCGGAATTATATTAGTCCATACAGATTTCCGAACGAATTATTGGGTATGGTTGTTATATCCCCGCTTTTTTAGTGTTATTTCTTTTCCGCATTATATTTTCTTTATATAATTGAAATATCACAGGTTGTGCGTTGTTCAATCACAGTTGATAAATCCGACTTTGTTTGTTGGACAGTTTTTGATTGACACTCGAACATTGGTCTTTGGTACCATCCGAGTTATTCTCATAACAATCAGGTTCACGGATTCCTATCTGTTTGATTTACTGATTATGTTGAGAAAGAGATAAATCTCTTTGATATCTTTCTTGATTGAGTTTCATTAAGTTGAAACTCCTGGAATTATATTGGAGTTTAGTTCATATAAATTGCTAAACGAAATAGTTGGGTGTTGTTTTTTTACCACCGCATTTTCAATTGGTATCAAAGCGGGCAAACACGCTAAGACCTTATAAGTCTGTGTTTGTAGCAATCTGACTATATGGACAGAAGTGCTATCTTTGATAAACGTATCACAAGGAATAAAAGTGTTGTTCACATGGATTCTATCAAAGAGAATGTTTTGTTTGTCTCAATTATAAATGAACATCATGTTCCCATGAAACAACCGAGTATTGATAAGTGTTTTCCTTATTATCTTACTGACGAGTCTGACTCTAAAGTAGAAAAGGAAGCAGCTAAAGAAAGTGTTATGATTCTAAGACAAGTTAGAATCAAGTCCACTGAAGTTAATAGGCTGAAACACAAAGTTAATATGCTTATTGGTATGGTTAATGAACGTGACTCTAAATTAAGGATTCTTCGTGAAGAAAAACCCGAAGTAAGTTTGTCAAGAACTTTACTCGAGGCCAAACTTAAAAAGAATGCCTTAGAAATCAAACGACTATTGAGTGAATCCTTTATTCAATGAAAGATTTGTTCTGAAGAGTCCACTCTGCCAATTAACTCTGACAAAACTTAGAAGTTAGAAAACGTGACTACTTGTAACCAAGTTTCTCTAACAAAATCAGTTTCGGAAGCTAAATGGTAAACCCTTCCTATTTCTAAAGATGTGCATTTAACTTCCTCTAATCAAGGGATTATTGCCTCTCACGGAAGGAAGAAATCTTCTAACGATTATTTTAAGCCTACTCACTCTAATCACTCTGGTGATCAGAAAGTGTGTCTCTATTGTGACACAAAGGGACGTGTTCGACGGAAGTGCAAATTAAGACTGGATGTTAATCAAATTGGTCGACTCCAATACACCTTAGATTTAATACTCAAAGGTGTAACTGATATTCGTATGTATAAACCAATCGGTTTTAGGACTCACCCTGAGAAACCTTCCAGGAAGATCAGTTCAATTTTCTCTTCTAATGTTCGAACCCGTAATAGTAGCTTTAACTCAAATCGGTCAAGGAAGATTCAAAAGGATCCATATCAAACTTGGGTTCGCAATGACACTCAAGGTGTGAAAAATATACCAGAGGAAACCACTCACAATGGAGCTACGAAAAACAATATGAATTTAATAATTGCAAGATATAAAGATCTTATCGACAGGCTGACATATTCCTCCAGACAAACTTCCTCAGGTAAGGGTTCAAACATAGTCTCATACTTTGATGATAGTAAGTTCTATGACGATTTTTCATATCAAAGAGGGAATCGTTCAAGAATAAGAGGTAAAAAATGGTTTAAACATAAGCATTATCTATTTGATGAGCATAATGCTCGTTCTTGTGTTAATTAATCACAAGGTTTGGAATGTTACTCATAAAAATCATGTTAAGTAAGATGTGCTAATAATCAGGTATGATATTGATGGCAAACAGTTTCTGTTTAGATAGCTAATCTTGCCACCTTCCCAATTCTTTATGGCTAGACTATTGACTACAGTCAACATTGCATAAGTATTTCCTTTGTTGAAGTCCACTCCAAAGATTCTACTCAATATGATATGTTGAGAAGAAAATTAAAGGCTCTATATAATTAGGTTGTTACAAATAAATTTTGTGCTACTCTTGTGCTCTAAATTTTCTTCTTCTCTGAGAATGTAGATTTATTGAGCTAAGAAGTGTGAAAAAAATTTATCTTATAAAATTTTATTTTTTGTAACTATTATGCTATGAGAATTGGTCGATACAGTATCCAATAATATGTTGTACTCTCTAAAGTCATTTATAACCATTTAAAACTCTTGGGTTAAGTTAGGATGTTCGTACGGGTACCCGATTAGAAGCAAGTCACGAACCGACTCTAAAACCCTAAAAAATATTTTTCCTGAAACCGTTTATATACCAATCCTATTGAGTTGAGTTCTCTCACGCTAGGTTTTTTTTTTTCAAGAATGTCTTCTCCTTCTCGCAATTGCAAATTTATGAAAGGATTCCTTGATAAGGTTAACGGTTCCGGAACCAAGGGAAAGAAAAAAAGAACACTAGTAGAAGGGAACTTTGATGAATCTCAAAACTATGGAGAAAATTCTGATATCTCGTGCTATTATGCATATGATCATCAAGATATAGAGCATGAATAAATGATTTCTGTTGAAGTTGTTTATGATTTTCTTAGATAATTTGAGGAAGAAAAACTGCAGCTTGTTGATACTATGAAAGGTCTTGATATGTTGCGAACTGAGTTGAAAAAGGTTAATTCTGACCTTGTTCTCATGAAGACACATGTTAAAGATCTTATCAACGAGGATATCTTTTCTGAAAAAGCAGTAGATGTTGTTGATCTCAACAAACTCAAAGATCTTAAAACCAATGAAGGTTCCAAAAGTGTTTAGTTGTGCTATGATCTTTTGATTTTCTTTAGGTTTTAAATTATGCCTATGAAACTTGTTGTGAGAATTTATTCTTATGTTCGAGAAGGATAACTAGAGTTTGGTACAGCATATATTGTTATTACACAAGTTATTTCCAACATTTTTCATCTTGCATGTTTTTAGATTTATTTATTTAAATTCTAAGTTTTTTGAAGATGAACTTGCAGTATTTAATCTTATTGATTTTATATACAGCAAATGTCTTATGAGATATATGTGCCTTTACGTTTTTTGTTTTGTGCTATTATTTCACAAATGCTCAAAAGTTAAGTCTATTATGTCTTTATACATATATTGATAAAAGATAGAAAGAACTTTTTGAGATATTCCGCAGTATTGATCTTTCCCTGATCCACTTTATGTGAAAGTAGTATTTACTCTGTAAGTTTTCTTATGTTGAGTGATTCCGATTAAATTAATCAAAAAGATTTTAATGTGGTTAATTTACTCGATGAAACTGGATACAAATCCTTGTGATTTGTTAATGTCCAAAGAAATCATTCTTTTCTCATAAAAGTAAGGTCGCTTATGTTGTTCTCTTGGGAATGACATCAAATGGGGGAGAGTTCTTAAATGAACTTGTGCTTAATTGCTATATCTTTGTGGGGAGAGCGGTTGTGGAATTTGTAGGGGTTAACTTGTATCTTAATAAACTCCTTGATGAATACACTAAGATTCGACTATGTGAAATCATCTAAAGAAAAGTTGATATGCTTCTTTAGTCATGAATTATTTTTTGAGAATTCATAACGATCCCATAGTTTTCGTACCTTTTCCAATTTATATTGACAAAAAGGGGGAGAATTATTTAGTAGTTCACACTACATACATATGGTTTACGGATTATTATGTAAGGGGAAGTGGATTCCGATCTATAGGTTTTACCTATTGTGCAAAAAAAAGGAAGTATTGACTAAGGGGGAGCAAATGATATCATCGTAGTATTATTTCAAAGTTGTGATACAATTGGACTTTGATTAACATAATAATACTATGACGCTGAATAACAATGATTCAGAACATTTGTTTTCTTATTGTTTTTGCTACGGATCTTCAACAACAATGATGCTGAGTTGAACACGTTCAGAATCGATGGAGAACTTGAAGTTACGAAGAATTCAAGGAAGTTGAAGAGCTAAGGAAATCAAGCATGATGGATCAGAAGCTACAAATTTTATTTATTTTGTAATCCATATGTATTGATAGTTTTGTCACTAAAATAGACAAAGGGGGAGATTGTTAGAGCACTGCTCAGTCGAACTCGCAAGCATTGTTATCTCAAGCTTGTTTGTCAAGTTTAGTTGATCAAAACTATATCTTTATTTCTAGTCTACTTATAGCTATGTCTCGGATTAGGATAGAAGTGGGTAGTTGAGCATTAGACTTCACGGCGTTCTGATCGTTGTCGTATGCGTCAAAAATAAATTCACTTTCTTACTTACAAATAATATGGATTAAGTATATGATAAGAAAGAGTTCGTTCCACGGGAGGCTTATATTGTTATAGGATTTCAGTTTCTAATGTAACAAAGGGGGATTTTGTTTATATCAAAGCAATAAAATAATTAAAAGCAAATAAAATAATCAGAATAATCAATAAAAAGAAGATATTGGTCAAGGGATTGTATCATTCACAAACATGTATTTTTATTAACGATTAGAATTGGTAATTTAATCCCTCATTTATTAGAAGTCCTAGGATATCTTGATCGCAAGAATATCCCGCTAATTTCCTGATTTCATCACAAACACATTAAAAGATGCATATGTGAATTCTACCTAGAAAGCAATCTAAAGTGTAAAAGTACAATTAAGTTTAACTCCCTAAAAGCACTAAGTTCTACGAAATAGACTAATCAATGCAAACGAACGTGTAAAAGCACTAATCCGCCGTGACAAAGGTTATGATTCATATGTAATTATAAAGATGTATCACTACATGTAATAACTACGCTATGCTACTTGCAATCATGAATTGACAACTTTTTCGATTGAAAATCCTAATCTAGCAAAAGAGATGAATACAAATCCAATTGATTCCGGACTCAACCAAACAAACAATCAAATCATGTGACAAAATTAGTAATGAATCATAAACAATAAAGTTGAGACAAAACTAATGCATTGAATCAAATATTATGTTGAGAAATCAACTTTAAACCCTTAACCAATAATATTTGTTTAGCTACTCATAGCTATGGAGTTCATCAACATCATAAATGAAATAAAGAAGATGAAAAAAATAACGAAAGCAAACCCTAGAGTTGTCTCCGGCTCTCTCTCCAAAAGCTCCAAGTAGTATACGTGATAATCCAAGTTGTAGAAAACTTCCTCTTTTTGTAGATTTTCTCCTTTCTAATATTAGGTCCAATCTTCAAAATCCCATCTCTAATGTGTCCACCAAGCCCAAATGTGAGAACTATCTATGCCGAAAATATGCTCAAAAAGTGTCACCAGAAAACTGGTTCCACTGCCGGAAGTTGGCTGCAAAAGTCACCGGGAATCGACTCGGGTTACCGGAAAAGTCAAACCAGTCGCTGGGTCAAAGTTTGTCAACGAGTCAAATCGGGAAGTCAGACCGAGTCAAACCGGGTCAGATGTGTCAAGTCTAAGAGTCAGCTGGCTGACTCATCTAACTAGTCCGAGTAGTTTAGTCCAAGGATGTTTTGCACAGGCCAGATTTGTGCTGCACCATCATTGCACTTCACCTTGCACATGCACTGCACTGTACTGCTATTACCAGCACCAATCCCCATCACACTTTCTTTGGCATTGCAGCCAACAACAACCATTGTTATTTCAGTTCCATTGCAGTATCCACTGCTGCAACTTCTCTGCAGCACAACTCTGCATCTCAAACACACATAACTATATGACCCAACCATCTCAAGTTGCAATCATCAACTCAATCTACTTAGGCCTTCTTATCCTCCAACACTCAGCTGCTCTTGACTGCAATACCTAGCTGCAATGCATTCATTTCTCCCATGTAAGGAAAACCTCAAAAAGCACACCACTGCAACAACACCAAAAACAATTCCATTGTTATGCAGTTCAACTGATGCCACTTCCACCACCTGCATCTCATACAACCTCAATACTAACAGGAACACATCATTCATTGTAGCATCTCATTTCCAACCATATAGCATTTCAGCTCACTTGCACACTGCAAGTCACAGGATTATGTAAGGACCTTCCTTACAAATTAGTACAAAAACAAGGTGAATCCCTAAGAATAGAGATTGGAGAGGGAGGAACAGAATTTTGAGAGAGAAGAAAACTTTTAGATTAACTTTTTTCATAGTCTTCCTCATAGCCACAGAAGAGAATATGAGGATAACTCAAAACAGAGCTTGTGCAACACACACGAGTGCAACAAGGAATAACATCCACACACACACAAGTAAATACTACTGGGTGCCAAAATAACAGGTCAACCCTTAACAATAGGTCAGCCCTTAACCATAATTTAATTGGGTCCTGACAGCTTATCACCTGCAATGCCATTTAGAACCCATGGCTAACACCATCAGTTCCATTTCTCCCAGCACATGTAGCTTCATTACAAGTTCATGCCATTTCAGCTGCATACCATCTTCTTTACTAGCCATTTGCTCAGCTTCAGTTGAACTGTATCTCCATCTCAGCTAATCAATTTCACCAACTTGACTGCTTCATTTCCATTTCAGTTACCACTGACTCTACTTTTATACCTCCAACACAGCAAGCATCAAAATATCCAAATCAATCAACTCATTGCAGTATAATACACCAAACCATCAGTCAGGTAGTTCACTTCAGTTCATACTGCACTCAGCTAAGCTCATGACATTCCCAGACAGAAACAATATCATTCCCTGCAGCTCATTCTCACTGCCTCGAAACCACAATTGCAACATCTATTACAACTTCATTACCAGTATCAGTTCCTGTAACTCTTCAGACCCCTTGTCTTGTTCATATCAAACTCAAGCTCAAATACACTGAAAACCCATCTCAACTGCACCTGTAATTTCAGAACAGCTTTATAGCCTAAACATACATCTAATTCATATTCTTATCTGCATCAAAATCACCATAGACTCAATTCTGACCAGCACAGCTTCAAATCTTAGTTCAAACCCTAAATATGAGTCATACCCATCTTTGCACTTCATTTCAGCTTCAATTTCTTCTTAGAGATGTTCTGTTAGAGCATAGCTCGGTTGAACCCACCAAGCGTTGGTATGTCAAGTTTGGTTGTCATATTTTAGTGAATCAAAACTGAATTAAAGAGTTGCTTGATTATATACTAGAGACAACTTCGTATAGGTTAGGATAGAAAGATTAGGATTATGAGACATACAAGTATTACTCGAAGACTTGAAGAATGTGAAGAAGTAACAAGCTACATCGACGACATCATCCTTCCTTTTGAGGTTAGTAATATTGTGATTTGAACTATTTCATTCTTAACATATCTTTTAAGTCGTGCTATATTGAAAACATAACTGCGAAGCTGTGAATGATTATACTCTAGTAGACATAGTATTAAGGAATTAGAATACGAAGTATAACACTTATCTTTTGAACTTCGTAAATAAGACATCAACATAATCGTATGAATGTTATTGTGATTATGTGTATGGGTAAAGGTGAAGATTTCATCTTAGGAAACAATGTTTACATTCGTTTAAAGGAAGTACATTCATGAACTTGTTTTATGAATCGAAATGGAAATCGCTAGGCTTATTGGTATTGTTATTCATTGCATATCTTTGGATTACCAATATGTGTGAGTTAGTAGAACCGATCATAAATTGTTATGTATCTTGGTAAAACTAGTCACAATGCCTGACTTATGTATTAGTATGACTTTTATTAGTGTAACTGATCCTAAGTAATCACCTAAGATGGTATGATCGATATTTGTAATTGGTATAACCGATCCTGGAAACTGATGTAACCGCTCCCAGTAACCATATGGAGGTAGAACCGATCCTTGTGTTTGGTAGAACCGTAAACCCATGACTTGGAAATCAGATGAACCAATTCTAAACTCGTTTGGAAGTGTGGTAAATCGGTTCCTAGATTGTAAATATGAAAAAGGATTTACAATGAAAAAGATGTCGACATACTTTGAACATGTTCAGTAATTCTTATCTTTTATTGTTCAATAACTCAAGGAGATCCCGGAACGAAAAAAATTGAGAATATTTTAATTAAGGTTGTTAGTCTTATATGCTTTTAATTACCAACAATTAAACGCATATCTATGGAAAATAAAATTGGTAATGTGCATTTACTAATTGGAGATTTTCTAGTGAGATTTCGGTAATATTGGACAAAGCATTTCCAGGAATTATGAAAACCGATTTTGGGCATTTATTGCATAACTTAAGAATATTTCGGTTTTGGAAATTCCTTGGTGTCCAAACATCCTTGGTATATAAATACCCAAGTTTGCAATTCGAGCACACTATCCTAAGAGCCATCAAAACTACCTTGTTGTGTTGTTACTGGTGGAGCCGTCTATTCGGAGAGGAAAGTACCCTAATTAGGCGAAATCTCTTACGACCGCTCGTTTAAATACTTCTGTGGGATCAAGAAGCTCCATGAGTACCGTTGGTGGGAAACTAGATAATTGCAGTATTATTAGTTTTCGATATGATTTGATTGACTAACGGTTGTTGAACTTTAATTGCACCTAGTTTTTTTATTCTTGAGAATCTTCCCTTCTGATATAAGATTCACTCAAACTAGATCGAAGTGTCGACGGGATCTTTAAAACTGTTTGTAGATCTAAAGACGTCTTTTGATAATCCATTGTTAACAGACTCCGTTCTGTGCGTGATTGATCACAAGAGATTCAAGTTGTGGTGTGCAGGTGTTTATTAAAGATTAAAGAAGATTTGAAGACAAAAAATATTTCTTATTTGTTTCATAATCTTTGGTGTGCACAAAACTTGATCGGCTGGGATCCAACTATAATCTGTTTATCCTTGATAGATTTCATTGATTAGTTGCGTAGATCGGCATCACTATATAGTATCTTGGTAGATCCTATATTTGATTGAAAAATCTAAACTCTGCTACTTTGGTAGTTGTTGGATAGATAGATCTAAACCCGACAAAGGAGTTTATTGGATTAAACAGAAGATCCTTTGTCTAACTCATATCACTGAGATTGAATAGAGTTGTTACCAAACAGATTTGTTATTCCTTTACTGTTTGGTATAAGAACCAAAGGAATTGTTCCAGTGCGTGCACTTATCGAATGTCGGAAGCGCAGAGATACTGAAGAAACTAGGTGAACTATAGGTTTAGTTGCTTGGTCTCAACTATACGAAGTTGGTTTTATTTTGTATAACGGCTTAATTATGAGAGTATTCAATTCTGTACAAGGTCCCGAGGTTTTTCTGCATTTGCGGTTTCCTCGTTTATAAAATCTTGTTGTGTCTTTTACTTTTATTTTCCGCAATTATAATTGTTTTATTATAATTAGAAGTAAAATACACAAACGTTAACTCCATATTACTTGATAGTGATCCTATAGAGTTTGGTTAAGTCCGAACCTATTATCAAGTAATCACACTTTGATTGTTGTATTTTCTCGATATCGTATCCATAAATGATCACACAAACTGTGAATACCGATTCATTGTATTGTCTCGACTCAGTCCATAGACAATCACTGTCGGTAAGAGGACTTATAGGTGGAAAAGTTTAAGATTGTGGTATATTTGGGTACCCTCGTCTTTTCATGTTCTTCACTGGAACCATAACTTCAAGCTCATCTTGAACAACAACAACCTCAACCCATTACAGATTCATGCTAAAATTCCTTTAACAGATATACCAGAGCCTGATACACAACCATCAAACCCATATCAACTATTTTAGCTCCATACTCGAATCAATTACAAATCCAACTCCATCCCATCGTTTTTCATTACTGTTGAACCCTTAATTTCATATTCTCAACAGCGGCAATTTTTTCTTCTTTCTGATGCTTGGAAATCAACCCCCATCACTCACCAGATCCCCTTCAAATCTTCATTCCAAGGTTTCAATTTCTCGATCTCAATTCTTTCAAACCCTTAAACAGAACCATCTTCTCTTGAAATCAACAGAAACATCTTCTTCTCAATCTCTCGTTCAAGAACCAAAATCGCCATCAACAACCGCCTTTTGTCCTCTCAATTTCAGGTGATTGTAATGACAAGATAAAAATATTTATTGATTTTAGGGCTAGGTAATGATGAGAATTACTACAAGCACCCACTGTTATGGATACGGGCCACCAACATATTATTTGGCCTGTCAGTTATATGGAACTGACAGTTCATTCTTCACCTCCTCTTTGCGCAACCTTTGTCGGTTCCAAATATAATTTTCCTATGAATTGACTTTTTTCCTTTTACGCTCCAAATGGACGATTTCTACTTCTTTTGCTCCAAATGACTCCAAAGTACCTAAACACTCCATAATAAACATAAGATACATAATTTACAAGAAAATTAGCAAAGAAAGTGAAAACACGAGGGTACCCAAATATACCTCAATCTAAAACTTTTCCACCTATAAGTCATTTCTCAAAAAGTGATTGTCTACGGACTGAGTCGAGACAATACAACGAATCGGTTCACACTTCGTGTGATCGTATATGGATACGAGATCGAGAAAATACAAAAACAAGATAACTTGCGTGATTGACTATGGATACAAGATCGAGATAATACAACAACGAAGTATGATTACTTGATAATAGGTTCGGACTTAACCAAACACTATATGATTGATATGAAGTAATTAGGTATTAACGTTTGTGTATTTTACTTCTAATTATAATAAATCAATTATAATTGCGGAAATAGAAAAGTAAAAGACACAACAAGATTTTGTTCACAAGGAAACCGAAAATGCGGAAAAACCCCGGGAACTTGTCAAGAATTGAATACTCTCATAATTAAGCCGCTATACAAAATCTAAACCAACTTCATATAGTTGAGACCAAGCAACTAAACCTATAGTTCACCTAGTTTCCTCAGTATCCTTGCGCCTACAACTTGTAATAAGTCACGCACCTGGAACAATTCCTTTGGTTCGTATTCCAAACAGTAAAGGAACAACAAATCTATTCGGTAACAACTATTTTCAACCAACGTGATATGAGTTTGAAAAAAGGCTCTTAGATCAATCTATTCAACAACTACCAAAGTAATTATTTAGACTATGCAATCAATAATAGAATCTGATCAAGATACTAAATACTGATGCCGATCTACACAACTAATCAATCCAATCTATCAAAAGATAAACCGATTAAGTTTTGTGCACATCAAAGATTATAAACTCAAATAAGAAATCTTCTTTGTCTTCAAATCTTCTTAGATCTTCAATAAACACCTGCACACAAACAACTTGAATCTCTTGTGATCAATCACACACAGAACGGAGTCTGTTAACGATGGATTATCACATGACGTCTTTAGATCTACAAACAATCTAAAGATCCCTGTCGATACGTTGATCTAGTTTGAGTGAATCTTATATCAGAAGAGAAGATTCTCAAGCATAAACAAACAAGGTGCAATCAAAGTTCAACAACCGTTAGTCAATCAAATCAATCGAAACTAATGATAAACTTGAATTATCTAGTTTCCCACCAACGTTACTCGTAGAGCTTCTCAATCCCAAAGATGTATTTAAAACGAGCGGTCGTAAAAGATTTCGCCTAATTAGGTTACTTTCCTCTCCGAATAGACGGCTCCAGTAACAACACAACTAGGTAGTTTTGCTGGCTCTGAGGATTTTTTTGCTCAAAATGAAAACTTCAATATTTATAGACAAAGGAAGTTTGGACACCAAGGAATTTCCAAAACCTAATATTCTCAGAGATATACAATAAAGTCCCAAATCGGTTTTCATAATTCCTGGAAATGCTCTGTCAAAATATTGACCGAAATCTCAGTAGAAAATCTCCAATTAGTAAATGCGCATTACTAATTTTTATTTTCTATAGATATGTATTTAATTTCTTGAAATTAAAAGCATATAAAACTAAAAACCTTAATTAAAAGATTCTCAATTTATTTCGATCCGGGATTTTCCTTTAGTTATTAAAGAATATCTTAGAACAATAATAGATAAGAATTACTGCACATATTCAAAGTATGTCGACATCTTTACTTTGTAAATCCTTTTTCATATTTACAATCTTGGAACCGATTTTCCACACTTCCAAACAAGTTTATAATTGGTTCATATAGCTTCCAACAACTATGTGATTGATTATCCTATCAAATCACCATTAATGGGTTTAACGGTTCTACCAAAACACAAAGCTTCGGTTCTACCTCAATGTAGGTACTAGGAACGGTCACACTAGCTTTCCAAAAATTGGTTGACTAGGTACTAGGATCGGTTATCACATATTTATGGTATTTTACTTGTGATCGATTGCACAAGTCATAGGATCGGTTACCAATTCCTAAGACTTGTTGCACCTCTTACAAGGATCGATTCCACATACTTGTGATCGGTTGCACCTCTTACTAGGATCGGTTCCCCAATGTATAGAGTTGGTCATACCAATTACAAAATATCGATCATACCATCTCAGGTGATTCCTTAAGATCGGTTTCACTAATAAAAGTCATACCAATAAAAAAGTCAGGCATTGTGAATAGTTTTACCAAGATACATAAACAAGTTATGAGCGGTTATACTAAACACACATATTTGTAATCCAAAGATTTGCAATGAATAACAATACCAATAAGCCTAGCGATTTCCCTTTCGATTCACAAAACAAGTTTATGAATTGTATTTCTTTTAAACGAATGTAAAACATTGTTTCCTAGGATGAAATCTTCACCCATACCCATATTAGGGAAAATTGCTTCGAGCAATTGTTTCCTTGATAACATATCAAAATAAAATTACTTTGTAGTTTCGGTTTTGATATTGGTTATCTAAAATGGTATGTGAAACCTTCGTGCTTAACTCTTATAGGTTATGCAAGTATTATAACCGAATCCTCCACTTTGATAAGTCTAACTAAGATCAGAATTAACTTAGTTTCTCTTATCCGGAATCGAATTGGACTAGACAAATGATCCCGATTTTTTTTGTTAAGCCATAAACAATTCATACAAACCAAATAAATCAACTTTCATAATTATTTATCTTAACTGGAAGCAATTGAAATAAACATAGACATTAAAGTACCGCAATTGCACCGTAATTTCGTTAAGCCTAAACAATTGATACCAAACAATAAAGAAAGATAACAAAAAATTTTCTCAACCGGAAACAATTGAATCACACACACATCCATACACATATAATGGAATAAACATCAATTGTACCGAAATTTTGTTAAGCAAAAGAAAAATATATGCAATAAAATCAGGCTTTTCTTAAACAGGAAAACGATTAACTATCAAATTCGTTATCTCAAGTTCCGCATCCTCTTCTCCCCTAAAGATATGTCATTAAGCGCAAGTTCACGTAGAACTCTCCCCCATTATGTTGTCATCCTCTCGCAAGAACAAAAGAACAACAACAACACCAACCTTTACCAGAGAAAGGTTGAAAATCGGTTTTAACTAATGCGATGCAAAAGTTGGAACCCCGAAACACATATGCTTTTATGCTAAACCAAAAAAGATTCAACATATTGTGACTTTTTCACATATTAGTTTCAATCGGAACCCCTTATGATCCTTTGATAAAGCCTACCAACATGGGCTAGAACTTAATCCTTCTAAACCAAAAAGTCACCAAAACCATAAGGTTCACACCATATGAGATCGAATATTAAGGTTGTGAAAACCGAAATCAAACATCCCATAACATACATAGCAATAATATAAAGCATTCAAGCATAGGCTATGTAATCGAAAACTATCACAAGAAAAATTATAAAATAATAATTTTATTCATTAAATAATAGATAGTTTTATTCAAAATAAACTTTATTGTAATAATCAATACTAATGTCTATTTTTCTAACAAATTTTTCAAAGATCATCTTCAATTTCCTCAAATTTTTTAGGATCTTCATCAACAACATCTCGACTGATATCTCGGATTCTGCACACAGTACCTTGATTATGT
>JAJJMB010014398.1:215133-225138 GCA_023531105.1 Papaver atlanticum | reverse complement strand
ATTCTGCACACAGTACCTTGATTATGTTCACAGGCTAAAGCATTAACATTTCGATTAATATTCCGAGCATACTCCCTATTACCGATTCCAAGTTTAATCAGCTTTCTTTGGTTACAGATAACAATTCTTAGTAGTGCTGCCTGTCTATGATGTGTTTCGATAGTACTGAGGAGGACTTGTCGAAGATTGATAATATCAAATCTTAGCATCCAAACTATTTTATACAAGGAGATGAGTCATATCTTCCTTTTCGTTTTCTTTATCTTCACAACCAGATTTCTTGAAGGTATTATCAAGATGAATAGCTTCATTAGAAGTCATTCCACTCAAGGCTTTCAGAAGTTTTGCTTGAGATCTGGTTTGAGGATACATCCAGTTACCATAGGTTCTCAAATAATATGAGTTCATATATTCGAGAAACATTTAACACATTCCAAACATATGAGTCAGCCTTAAATAAATATTTCTGACCAGATTTGAAAAGATTTTTGCATCTAATGTGTTAGAAAATCGCAAAAATTCTTTAGGAAGAATCAACCTTCTAGATCACGTATCTAAAATTACTTTAGATAAGGAAACTTATCCTGTTTACACAATTTGTTTGTAAGACAGCTTTTCTACACATGGAGACAGATTAAGCATCTTCAGGTAGATTGAGTGAACTCTCTAGGTTGAATAAGAGATTATTGACAGGATACAGATTGCCCAGATATGTGAGCTTCTTTACATCAATAGATTGGGCATTGTAAGGATGCACATTCCAACGCAATTAAGCGTTGGGGTGAGGATCTTCCTCACCAAATACCTTTTGAGAAATTTCTTCCTTCTTACTTTTAGGGACATTATCATGTTCCCTTGTGTGGGTTTTGAATCCATCCTCTTCATTAGGAATATTGCGAGATGTTATATCCTTGATTACATCTTGTGCCCAGGATGGTATGTTCCTTGAACTTGAACCCGTGTGCCCAGGATGGTATCCCCAGCCGATCAAGTTTTGTGCACACCAAAGATTAAAAACTCAAATAAGAAATCTTCTTTGTCTTCAAATCTTCTTAGATCTTCAATAAACACCTGCACACAAACAACTTGAATCTCTTGTGATCAATTACACACAGAACGGAGTCTGTTAAGGATGGATTATCACAAGACGTCTTTAGATCTACAAACAGTCTAAAGAGCCCCGTCGATACTTCGATCTAGTTTGAGTGAATCTTATATCAGAAGAGAATTTTCTCAAGCATAAACAAACTAGGTGCAATCAAAGTTCAACAACCGTTAGTCAATCAAATCAATCGAAAACTAATGATAACCTGCAATTATCTAGTTTCCCACCAACGGTACTCGTAGAGCTTCTCAATCCCAAAGAAGTCTTTAAAACGAGCGGTCGTAAGAGATTTCGCCTAATTAACTTCTGGGGTAAAAACTGTTTCTGCTGGTTTTGGTAAATTTGGGTGTGTTGATAAGAAATGAACTTAAACCTTAAAAAAATGCACTGTACGGGAGTACTTTAGATTCGAGATATCAATCTGTACAATCCTGGCCTAAACCAAGAAATGGTCGTTCCAGTCTTTCTTTGGTCACAAAGTGAAGGAGAAGGATTGATCTTAGGGAGGGAAGCGAAGAAGGTGTTGAGATCAGAATGGTTAACTCTGAAGGTGTGGCTATTTTATGACTTGTATTATAATATGGAACTAGCTTGCAGAATGTAAGCTATCAGTTCTTTTGTGTATTTCTGGATACTTGTGTTGTTGTTAACCAAAAACTGTTGTCAGGTCGAAATAGGTAGAAACCTATTTATACAAGTCATAATTGAACGCACCCTGATCTCGTAGGAAGTGGGAGTGGTTGAGTGATGGAGAAGTGGGGTAATATGTAAATACTAGAAACCACGTCCCCACTATGAAGGAAACGGGTTAGTTTACACCCACTACTTCTTGCCGCTACTAACTGCCCGCTTTCCTGACACTTTCTTATAATGGGCGTGCTGCACGCCGCACGCTGTAAACCGCCAGACCAATACCCTGATGAGCATCCCCAAGTTTGTGACATGTTTGATGTCTCGATTATTTTCGTGGAAAATGTGCAGCAGATTGCTGAGGTGGTCTTGTTTGCAAGACCTAATTATTCTGCTTAATTGTACGCCAACTAGGTGGCGGATAGCCATGTGTGGCAAGTCAAGTCAGGAGACTTTCCACATTAGAATGGCGTGTGATGTTATTAGGTTAGTCTTGGTTGGTCACCTAAGACTTACCATAGGCCGGTTAATTCCGTAACGAACTTGAACGGCTGAGATTGTAATTCATGAGAGAAGGTGGTCGTTGATTATGTCCACATTCCGTTGGCACCTGGTAATGGCATAGTGGTGCAATTGGCACATGCCAGTGGCATAGTGGTGCGAATAGCGCCTGGCGTAACCGCGATCGTTATATCTTGGCATATTGGTGTTAGATCCAAACTTAATGCCCTACGTGGCATTATTTGGCATGATTAGCGTAGCGGCCCTATCTAAATTAGGGTTTGGCATGCCAAAAACCTAATTAGCGCGTGCGGCATGTGGCCGCGGCACGGTGACGTTTTTTATGCAGATGGTGTCGTGGCCGCGTCAAAGGAATTATGGCAGGGCCATAATGTAGGAACGACCACATGCGCAAGGATAGCCATGGGTGACCATAGTATGGCGCCTTTTTTAGGGTTTTATGGGTCCCGCATGGCTCGTGGCATGTTGTGGGGCCAAAATAGCGTAATTTGGGCCACAACCAAAAATTAGGGTTTCAACCAATGCCACTAAAGCAAAAATCGTGTTCTGATCGGAATACCCAGACTGGAATCTGTTATGGGTTTGGCCACGAACAAAAAGTGGGTTAGCACGTAGTTGCGCTGTTTGTGGAACGTTGGCATGTTGTTGTGGTGGAGTGGCGTGTTGGCATGTTGCTGCCACAGCATGGCATGTTGGCATGCCGATTAACATGCTGGCGCGATTTGGGGAATTGATTAACCAATTAGCATGGTGGCCATTTGGCATGGTTCTACCTTTTAACGCGTGTGGCGAATTTAGGGCAACCTTATTGGTCGATAGAAAAGGGGTCGGCCAAACATAGGGCGTGGCCACATCTCTAGTGCGCGTGGCGCATTTAAAGCGACCTGATTGGCCGATAGGAAAGAGGGCCGGTAAGTATGGGGACGGCCACATTCCATGTGCATGTGGAAGATTAAAAGCGACCTGATAGGTCGATGGGAAAGAGGAGGGCCGGCAAGAAGCATGGGGGTATGGCCATCTGCAGGTGGCGCCGGCTGGCCTATGGCACGGCTACACCTCCCTTTGTTGCTACTCCTATTTTCCGCGTCTCCTCTTTTATTCCTTGTTTTCTGATTTTGGGTAGGACTTTGCACCTAATAATCCATGGCGGATCAATTGCCTAGTTTGCCTAGGTTTAGTTTCCACCAGCAGGGTCTGATATACTGCGCAGGGCGCAAAAAACCTAATTTTTGCAAATTAATTAGGTTGATATTGAATCTTGTGAATTATCACAAAATTGATTGGATTCTGCGTTTTGACACAGAGTTATTTATTGCCAGAGAGAACCATGCTTTCTGATTGAGTACTTTTATGCAAACCTCAACCTTGATACTTCGGGAAATTTGTGCTACTCAGCTGCGAGTGATCACTAATTGTCATGTCATATCAATATTAAGGGTTCAGCCGTGGAACACAGCATAGAAAGTATTCAGTGAGTCCTATATTAATGAATAATACAGGCAGGGTGTCGAAATTTACAGAATATCTGGGATTGTTGCTACATGCACCATTCTGGATAAATTTCATGTAAACATATTGAATTTCTCAATTAATGCGCAAATGAAGAGGTTGTGTACTCATCACTTTTACATGGCTCTGTCTCTTTGAAGAATGACAGCATAATAAATGCAGGGTTTTACAATTTTAGCCCTGAACTAAAAACCACCATCAACATTAGGTTACTTTCCTCTCCGAAAAGATGGCTCCACCAGTAACAACACAACTAGGTAGTTTTGCTGGCTCTGAGGATTAGTTTGCTCGAAATGCAAACTTCAATATTTATAGACAAATGAAGTTTGGACACCAAGGAATTTTAAAAATCGAATATTCTCAAAGATATGCAATAAAGTCCCAAATCGGTTTTCATAATTCCTGGAAATGCTCTGTCCAAATATTGACCGAAATCTCAGTAGAAAATCTCCAATTAATAAATGCACATTACTAATTTTTATTTTCTATAGATATGCATTTAATTACTGGAAATTAAAAGCATATAAAACTAAAAACCTTAATTAAAAGATTCACAATTTATTTCGATCCGGGATTTTCCTTTAGTTATTAAGGAATATCTTTGAACAATTATACATAAGAATTACTGCACATGTTCAAAGTATGTCGACATCTTTACTTTGTAAATCCTTTTTCATATTTACAATCTTGGAACCGATTTGTCACACTTCCAAACAAGTTTAGAATTGGTTCATCTGACTTCCAAGAACTATGTGATTTCTTATCATATCAAATCACCAATCATGGGTTTAATGGTTTTACCAAAAAAAAAATCGGTTTTATCTCCATGTGGGTACTAGGATCGGTCACACTAGTTTCCAAAAAATTGGTTTACCAAGTACCAGGATCGGTTACCACACTTTTATTGTATTTACTTGTGATCGGTTGCACAAGTCATAGGATCGGTTACACCAATCACTAATACTTGTTGCACCTCTTACAAGGATCGATTCCACGTACTTGTTATCGGTCACATCTCTTACTAGGATCGGTTACCCAATGTCTAGAGTTGGTCACACCAATTATAAAATATCGATCATACCATCTCAGGTGATTACTTAAGATCGGTTTCACTAATAAAAGTCATACTAATACAAAAGTCAGGCCTTGTGATTAGTTTTACCAAGATACATAAACAAGTTATGAACGGTTATACTCAACCACACATATTGGTAATCCAAAGATTTGCAATGAATAACAATACCAATAAGCCTAGCGATTTCCCTTTCGATTCACAAAACAAGTTTATGAATGTACTTCCTTTAAACGAATGTAAAACATTGTTTCCTAGGATGAAGTCTTCACCCATACCCATACATAATCACAATAGCATTCATACGATTATGTCGATGTCTTATATACGAAGTTCAAAAGATAAACGTTATACTTCGTATTATAATTCCTTAATACTATGTCTAACTAGAGTATAATCATTCAAAGCTTCGCAGTTATGTTTTCAATATGCACGACTTGAAAGATACGTTAGGAATGAAATAGTTCAAGTCAAAATATTACTAACCTCAAGAGGAAGGATGATGTCTTTGATGTAGCTCTTTACTTCTTCACATTCTTCAAGTCTTCGAGTAATACTTGTATGTCTCATATCCTAATAACTTTCTAGTTATCCTATACGAAGTTGAGTCTAGTATATAATCAAGCGACTCTTTAAATGAGTTTTGGTTCACTAAAATATGACAACCAAACTTGACATACCAATGCTTGGTGGGTTCAACCGAGCAATGCTCTAACAGAAAGCATACACAATAGATAAATATCAAGGTGTTTACAACACCTATCACGTTAACAAATTGAAGAAGAAGATCTGGTGAAGACCTTGGAGGAACTTCGACGACAAAAGGTATGTGAAGACTAAAACTTATCTATCACTCAGAAGTCTATTCAATTCTATTTACTAATGAGACTAAGTCGTATAGCTATATAGACTTTGTGTTATACACATTTGAAATTTCTAGTCGAGTTTATCTCGTTTATATAATTCTCGAAATATGAGTTTAAATATTAGAATGCTTCATCATCTACTTGAAAACTTTAGTTGTATACAATTCATTTGTTGGAAACTAAATATTAAGTCAACATGATCATGTGAAAATTACCTTGAACATCTTACATGATCTGTGTGAGACAATCATTTGATGTTAACTTGGGATGTTTCGTATTGATAAAATAATCATTTGAAAATTACTTGAAGCTAGTGGTATGTGTAAGATTACCATTGTCGTCTTCTAAGAATGTTTCAAATTGATTAACGAGAGTTTTAGAACTACTACCAATATCTGGATAAAGCACAATATGCGTACCAAGTATGCGAACTGTGAAGTACTAGTTCGGGTCCTGAACTTTTGTTTACGAACGAGTTTATCTGTGATGGGTCCGGAACTATGGTTTGCGAACTTGCGAACGGAAAAACTAGGAAAGGTCCGGAACGGTAGTTCGCAAACTCATTTTGCGAACTCATTGGTTAGGTTCTAAAATCGGTAAGTATGACAACTTGTTCATAGACTCTGTATGCTAACTATTGTCTATACTCATGAACTCAGGTTCGTTTGCAAACTCTGTTTGCGAATTGAAGACCCTGGATTCTTAATGCTTTAAGGTATGCGAACTCGGTTTGCAAACCGTGGCATTATGTTCATGAATTGGTTCTTGTATATGTACCTTGTACACTTACAAACCAAGCTGAATATGTTTCAAATGCTTCATATATATTTCTATGAGATAGTGAACATTTGAACAACTCTTTTAAAACACATTTAGATACATTTGATTATCTATCATGGTTGGTTGATTATCATTTTTAGTCTAGAATTGTTAGATGAAAATAGCTAAGCTAAAAGTGTTCATATGGATAACTTCGGTTAACTGTTATTGAGCCAACTTGTTTTACACGTTTAGGCACGGTTCATCCATATATGAATATAAGTATATTTCATTTGTGTGTATCAAGCTAAACCATCTAACGGTGGAGATTGATTGCTTATTTTTTAAGAAAACTTAGCTTGAATCTTAAATCATGAGTTCATCTAACGGTGAATATTAATTGCTTTGTTAATAAGCTATCTTAGCTTTTATTGTAAGCTACCCTGATTTGAAAGACTATATAAGGAGAAGCTCTAGCAACTGGGAAACCTCCCGACACTTTTGTGTGTCCTAGTTGCAAACTAGAGTCGATTATCTCTTAACCTAGGTTTCTAGTTCTTCTGAAAACCATTACTAGGCTAACGAATTAAAGACTTCACTTGGGATTTGTGAAGCCAGGTCCGACTATTTTCTTTGTAGTTGTGTATCATGATCTTACTTTTTCAGTCGTATTGAGTTTAATCTTCTCTAAGATTTTCTCGAGATTTATCTCCGATAGGTAAGATATAAAAAGTAATCACAACAGTTTTTTCATCACAGATTCTTGTGATTCTGCGATAACTTCTTCTGTTAATAAATTAGGTTATTGTGAGGTTACTAATATTCTAGGTTGCTCTTCGGGACACATAAGACCGGATTATTAGTTGTGTTTCATGTTTACCTTTATCTTTATCTTAAGACAGAAACAACAAATATAATAGACTTATCTGTGGGAGACAGATTTGTTTATAAGTCTTCGGCTTTGGGTCGTAGCAACTTCTAGGTTGTAAAGGACGTAATTTAGGGGAATCAAGTGCGCAGAGTCTTGCGAGATTCAAGAGGCGTAAGGAACGCAACCGTACCTTAATCGGTGTGAGACTTAGTTAGGGCTAAACTATATTCCAGTCCGAAGTTAACTTGTAGTAAGCTAGAGTCTGTAGCGTCTTAATACAGTGTGGTGTTCAAGTCTGGACTAGGTCCTGGGGTTTTTCTGCATTTGCGGTTTCCTTGTTAACAAAATTTCTGGTGTCTATGTTATTTCTTTCCGTATTATATTTTCTTTATATAATTGAAATATTACAGGTTGTGCGTTGTTCAATCACAGTTGATAAATCCGACCTTGTTTGTTGGACAGAACTTGATTGACACTCGGACATTGGTCTTTGGTACCATCCGAGTTATTCTCATAACAATCAGGTTCACGGATTCCTATTTATTTGATTTAATGATTGTGTTAAGAAAGAGATAAAGCTCTTTTATATCTTTCTTGATTGAGTTTCATTAAGTTGATACTCTCATAATTATATTGGAGTTTAGTCCATACAGATTTCCGAACGAAATAGTTGGGTGTGGTTGTTGTACCTCCTCGTTTTCAGGTTTCACCTATTATGCAAAAGATGTAAGTATTGATTAAGGGGGAGAAACATATTACCGTAGTATTACTTCAGAGATGGGATACAATTGAACTTATGATAATATAATAATCCTATGTTTCTGTATAACGGCGATTGAGAATATTTGTTTTCAATATTGTTATCGCTATGGATCTTCAACAACAACGATGCTGAGTTGAACATGTTAAGAATCATTGCAACTTAAAATTACAAAAAGTTCAAGGAGGTTAAGAAACCAAGGAAATCAAGTATGATGGATTCGAGGAGTTTTCAAATCTTTATTTTTTTATCCGTATGTATTGATAGTTTTGTCACTAAAATTGGAAGGGGGGGGATTGTTAGAGCATTGCTCGGTCGAACTCACACGTGTTGCTATCTCAAGCTTGTTATCAAATTTAGTTGTCAAAACTATATCTTGATTTCTAGTATACAATCAGTTAAGTCTCGGACTATGATAGAAATGTAGTTGAGAAACAGTGGATTACGGCAGTCATCATTGCGTTCTACCGTTTGAAGGCGAAGATCAGCCGAAGCTTTTGGAGAACTTCATCAACAAAAGTTAAGTGAAGACTGAACCACCTTCTTCTCAAGTTATATTCAATTTTTTATCACTGAGACGATGTCACATAACTAATTAGACTATCATGCATATACAAGAATTTTGAGTCAAGTTTATCTTGGTAATTAGTTCTTGAATTATAATGACTAAGCTTAATGAATATTTGTTCATACTTGATGAATTTCGGTTAAGGACAATTTATTGTTCGGAATCAAAATCATGATTCAAGTTTTATCATTCGAAAATAACCTGGAACAATGATATGTGCCATTGATGTTATTCGAGAATGTTTCGAATCGATTTAGAGAGAAATATATAACTACTATAGATTCAGATACAAGACAGTGTTATAAGTCTTACAAACTGGAAAAACTGCTATAAGTCTGCAGCCATATTACATGTACTTGTACACGTAGCGGAGTAGCTATATGTCGACTTGCAAATTTGTGGTACGCATATCCTTATGCACATCATATGGCAGATTGATTGAATTAATCATAGAAATACGTAACAGTTGCAATATGAAAAGTATTATATCTCATCACTCACAACACTATTTGAGATAAATAGTACATTTGTTACACAACAATCCTTATCCAGCAGGATTTTTAGGGATAAGGTTTCAAGACTTGTGACTAACTTGCACAAGGGTGAGTCGCCGTAAACTCACCAGAGGAATTATGTTGTTGTTTACCCTTGTTTTTACCTCTTCCTTTTCCTGAATATTCTTTTTGGACACGAAAAGTGATCATAGAATTTACTATCATCATGGAAAGAGGGAAGATTGGAATTCTTACCTGATTTTCTGGAAGAGGATAACAGTTTGTCAATAAGATCTTTATATACTGTAATGATCAAATTCATGTTAGCTTGTTGGATCATTTCATTGATGAATACATCAATTTTCTCAGGAGTCGTATAAGTATCCTTACGGACCCATATTTGTGATGTATTTTCTGAGTTCTTCTTTAACCGATTTTGCATACTACCTATTTGACTTGTTCGAATATTCGTGGACCAAGCAAACAGACATTCCTAGAAGCAAATTCACCTGAATATGTTTTCACTCCAAGAGGTTTAGCCATCCGAATATCAATCAAACCTTTCAGAATTAAATCTAATGTGTTTTGTAGATGGCCAAACTGATAGTTTTCCAACCTCGGTGTACACTTTCTTTGAAAATGTCCTTTAGTGATGTAATAGAAGCACACTTTCTGAGTTTCAATGAAATAAGAATAAGTAGTCTTACCAATGAGAGTATTTATTTTGTGTTTTAGCCGATTGACCTCAGAAGACTGAAATCCTACATGTTTTAAAATCTCAGAACTTTTTTTGGCTGCTTCTCGTTATACTTCTGAGTCAGACTCATCAGTAAGATAATAGGGATAACA
>JAJJMB010014398.1:199867-210133 GCA_023531105.1 Papaver atlanticum | reverse complement strand
GTGTAAAGCTCGCTTAAGTTAGTCGCGGAGCTTAATGTCTTAAAAAGTGAACGACCAGCCGTTTTCAGGGAGCTACTAGGATCTATGCACGCATGCCAAAGGTAGGTCGATCGGTCCTTATAGGAGAGTAGGGGCTGGTAGCCATTCTAGCATCCTATCGGTCGGCGCAAGTTAGATCAAAGCCGGTTAAATTGGCTAGCCAAGTTGAGTGGCTGAGATGATTTGCGGCAGTTAATGGCTGTCGTTGAATTATTAAAATTACTTGTAGGTAGCACGACCAGCCACCTTTGGGCGATCGTTTAGGAGCCATATGGGCAAGCCGCGGCTTGGCCGATCGTTCCTCACGGAAGGAGGGTGGTCGGTGATCACGGCAACATCTTATTTGTCAACTGAAATTGAATCTAGGCCGGTCGATTCGGCTAGCAAAGTTGGACGGTCGAGATTTCTTTGCGGCAATTATAGACTGCCGTTGGTCGACCTTGAGGTTTCGAAGCCGTGTGGCCAACCTACTTTGTGCTAGCGATTGGAGGCGCTAGTTACTGTCTTGAACAATTCGATTGGCCAGGGATGAAGGCAGGCCGCCGGCGAGCATGGTTGTATTTCATTGGCCGACTAAAATTGGATCTGGGCCGGTCGATTTGGCTAGCCAAGTTGGACGGCCGAGATAGTTTTGCGACAATAATATGTTGCCACCAACATAAATTAGGGGTTTGAACGTTGTGCGGCCAACCTTCTTTGAGTGATCGTTCAGTGGCTCCGCTTGCAAATTGTAAGGGTTTCGATTGGCTAAGGCATAAGTGAGCCCGCTAGTGCGTATCAAAGAGCTTGTCCGACCGTGTTGGGAGGTGGCTAGGCTTAATAAATCAGTCGGCCAAAACGTACGTCCGTGATTGTTTTAAAACTGACATGGGCAGCCTATATACGATTCCTTAAGGAATTAGGTGTGTCGACCAGCCAACTTCCACTTTTAATCAAAAGTGTATGCGGCGCTTTTGGAGCGATTTGATTGGTCGATGGAAAAGAGGGGCTAGCAAGTAGTAATGTGGGGTGTGGCCGGTCGGCCACGGGCAGCGCTTGCTAGTGAAAACCGGCCGGCCTGGCGTAGTCGCGCCTCCTTTTGCTGCTGCTTTTATTTGCCGCAGCTCCTTTTATTTCTTGTTTTCCAATTCTTAATAGTATCTTGCTCCTACTAGCTCCATGATGGATTATTTTCCTAGTTTGCCTAGGTTTGGTCTCGACCAATAGGGTTCGAGATATTGCGCAGGCTGCAAAAAAGCCTATATTTTGTAAATTAATAAAATTAGGTTAGAAAGATTGAATTTTGCTAGATGACACAAAATCAATCAATTTCATGTGAATTTTGTGCGTTCATACAAAATCACTAATTATGTTTCAGAGGGAAGCATAACTTTGCGTGCCTCTAATTGAGTATTTCCATGCATATCTTAATCCTGACACTTCGAGAAATTCATGCTACTAAGTTACGAGCGAACATTAATTGTCATGTCATGTCAACATCAAGAGTTTGGCTGGGGAACATAACATAGAATGAATACTCGGCAGGCTCCGACATTAGTGAGTAATGCAACTAGGAGCTTAAATACTCATTAGGCTCTATACTAGTGAACAATTCATCTAGGAGCTTGAGTTTCAATATAATATGAAGAGAGATATAGGCAATCGTCAGATATATTCTTCAAATTCCTTACGGAATATGGACATATCAAAGTCTACTACTTCTGATGCCGGGTCAGGCAGATAGACTTTTATAGTTTTCGCCTTATACTAAAAACTACCATCAACATTAAGTCCCCTGCTTAGCACGTAACAGTGACATTGTTGTGGGGTAAGCATTAGATGGTAACAGACGAAATTAAAATTAAAAAGACGAAGCAGGTAGATATTACCAGGAAAATTCTAATCAGCCTTCAGCAACGGGACCTTGCGGAAAATGGTCTTCGTAGTAGCGTGTTGCTAGCTCGGCTATGGGGTATGAGTGTTGTGGGCGTGAATACTAATTTTCCCATAGTCTACGTAATATACACATCTCGGAAAATCAAATACTAAGTAGTATTGATATCTAAGTTGAACTGATAATGCTAAGTAATAAAAGGTTTTCAAGATCACAATAATAACGAATAACACAAATATAATGTAAATGGTGCTAAGTTATCATGAGACACAAGAGATTACGTGGTTCAACATTTGTCTACGTCCACAGGACAATGAGTGATTGTTTGTATTAAGTTTTGGTGGTTACAAAGATCTTAAATGCTTCCCAAAGTAATAGAGAGAACTCAAGTTGAAGTAAATACTTTAGTTCTAAACATTAAAGAGGTATAAGCTTAAGACTAGATCTTCTTGTCCTAGATATTGAATGCCTTTGTTTGTTGGTGAAGCTTGATATTTATAGCCCCTTATGCTTCAGATATATCTTTGCTGTCTTTGGGTCCATCGTTCCCTGATATATCTTCCGTAAAAATGGTACCTTCGCTTATAGCATGCTTTCTCCAGTCGAACTCTACCACCTCAGCTGACCCACGTTCCTTCGGGAACTACCCAGCCTCAGTACAGATTGTACCTTCGTTCACCGCTAGCCTTTGCCAGTCAGACTCTGCCACCTCACCCTCTCCACGTGCTTTGGTTAGGCGTGTAGATAAGAGATTTTCGCATTAAATTCTGATTGGATATGTCATCTAACTCTGTCCCTTCGCCAGCTGCCTCTCTCTAGGCTATGTTCTACTTTTTCATCTTAGCCATCGAGGTATCCCTTCTTGGGATGGGATAAAGTAGATCTGCGAAGGTGTTTTCTTGCTACTCAAATTCCTGTGTGTAGCGAGGGATACATAGTTAACCTGCGTGCGACCACTGAAACTGTGATACGTGCTCCGCAGAATATTGATATTCACAGTTTGCCCCTTTTCTTTCATATTCTACCGTTTGGTAGGATTGGAAGAAAAAACTTCCGTAACGCCGCCATTTTTTCACGTACCGGTTTGGTGGTCCCCATGTGTCCTTTCGTGCAATAACTTCCCCTTGAATTTCGGGACATCCAAATTTTTGGATTCTCCAGCCGCCTATAAGAAGAGAATAAAAATGGGAATTTCATTAACTCTCCCCTATCTTCATGAACTGTCGCTCTCTATCCCTTTCTCAGAAATTTCCTTGTCCCCTTTTCTTCTAACTGTTGGTTTTCTTCTCGACTCGCAAAAGCTCACGATCGTTCTCCATCAGTAGGTTAGTAAACATTGCTTTTTCGATTTCACTGTTGTTTCTCGTATTCTCCATGCTTGGCCTTTTGGTTGTTGATGTTGTTTCCATCCTTGCATGTATCGATTTATGTTTCTTTATGCTTCTTCCTATTATTTTAAAGCATGGGTTACTTTCCATTTCGTGATTTCACCATGAATATGCCATGACTCTCCATTGTCTGCAACTTCGATCATGGCGATTAATAATCCTTCGTTTCGTTCCGTGGAAGAATTAAGTTGTTTCCTTTGGTTGGTTTAGATAAACCCATGCCCAAAGTATGTTTATTTTTGCCCCAAATATGTTTTTGAGTCGTCTGCAAATTTTATCCGCCATTGTTGAAAGACTGTTTTTCCTGCTGATGTTAGACTTCCGAAGAAGCCTGTGGGGAAAGATCCAAGGCCTAGATCGTCCACTGAGCCACCTTCGTGGATAGATCATCCTTATGCTACACCCTCTCCACCCCCTGAGGATACTAAGATACCTGAGGGAACTAAGATGGTTGTGGAAGCTGAGGCTGAAGAGGTTGTTGTTGAAGATCTTCCTCCTCCTCCACCCCACTATGATCTCCAAAGGTTGCAGCTACGTGACAAGGATAGCTATTCTCATTTATCCTTGTCTGAGATCTCCAAGTCTTTTTGCCTGCATAGGTTTGACATCTCTTTTGTCGATGGCCCTGATGTTCTCACTGAATCCTTAATCCGAAGCTTCCCTTATGATGAGAACAACCTCTTGATTAGTGTCGGCCAATTGGCCACAGGTATGCTCCTGCATTTGTTTAGTAGAAAGGATCCTTTCTACTATGATATTTTGTCTACCAGGGATGACGTAGTGAACAAAACTCAGGTCCGAAGGATTATGCAATACACTGGTAATTATTAGCGTGCCCTTCGTGAGTGTTGGTATCGTAGTAAGGGTAAGACTACTTTGAAGTCTTATGACCCTTTTGCTCCTGGGAGGTCTAAGCAGAAGGATTATACCCCTGCCAACTTCAATGCTACTTATGCTGATGCTATTCAGAAAAGAAACCTTCTTCCTTGGTGTGTTGGCCCTCATCGTATCCATGTTACTGCTAAGCAGATTAGGGAAGGCAATAGCCTTCGGTTGTTGGAGGAGATTGACAAGACTGGGCTGACTGTCATCCCCTATTCTGCTAAGCTCTTCTTGCCAAAGCCTGACCACATTCGTCTGGACAATGATGAATATTGGGTGCATACTCCTCTCCGTGTTGTGTGTCCTTGGGCTTATGGTTTACTACCGAAGATCCCAGGGTCCCTCGTACATCTTCATCTCTGCCTGCTAAGTATGATGGATATCAGCCTTGGGTCTTCAACCCTGCTACTTCTCACGAGGTAACCTTTGTTTGCTACATAAGTTTTTTTTTTATTTTTCATCTTTGCTTTGTTACCTTTGCTCAGTACTCTGGTGGTTCCTTTGCAGCCTGCCCCTACTTCTTCTGCTGGGACTGCTCCGGGTTCTGCTGGCAACTCCGTAGCTACCAGGACCAGAAAAATGAAGGCTTAGATAGAAGCAGCTAAGCCAACACCTATGGAGGTAAGGATTATAACCATACCTTGGTGTTCGTAGGTTCCTTAATATTTTTCCCCTGATTCTTAGATGGCGCATGTGTTTTTTCTATAGTCTTCCAAGAAGAAAGTTAAATTGAAGGCCGTGATCGATGTTGAAGAATCCGATAAGGATCCTAAAGGTGATAGGGAGGAGCCAGATGAAGAAGACATGGAGGATGTCGAGGACACTGCCCTTAGTCCCCACTTAGATGATATTGAGGAAGATTTTCCAAAGATAGCCCTAGCCCCATTTGTGCAGGTTCTGTGGAAGGTGATAAACTTCAAGTTGGTGGCGGCTCTTTATTAGTGAGCCAAGTTGGTACCCAAGTTGTTATTCCTGCTTTCTGTTAAAGGTACCTGCGTTTTCTGCTCCTAGTGATTTGCATCCTGTTGCTTCGGCTACCACTAATGCCATGGTAATATCTTCCAAGAGTCTTCCGTCCTCTCCTGTTACTTCGCTCCACTCGAGTGGTTCGTTTGCGAAGGGCTCTGCTCCTGTGGTGAGGGTCAGTAGCTCAGACTCTCAGCCGAAGAAGAAGGTTGTGATTTTACTTGCCAGCTTCTCCTTCAATGCTATGCCTACTTAACTGGGAAGTGCTAAGCCTGTCTCTACTGCCCCTATTAGCAAGGATGTTGGGCCTCCATCTTCGTCACCAGATTGGACCATCCTGGGTAATCTTCCTTCTACTGGTGATATGGACTTAGGTGGTACTTCTAGTCAAGCTTTTCTTTTGTCCCCATCTCATCCACCATGCCATCTCTTCGTCGTGGTGAAGGTTCAGTACCTGTGCCCCATGCTCGATCTCAAACGATTGGTGGGGTTCTTACGGATCTTGGGAAGGGTAAGTTACCTTAGAACTTGAGCCTTGGGAGTTCTGACGATGCCATCCTCGAAGCCATACTGCGGGATTCGAAGGGTCCCTTATTTGCTGAGGTTGATCGTCATCAGCTGGTTGATTCTTTGGAGGTTGCTTCAAGGTTGGATATTTTGACTGCTCAGTATCAAGTGGCCAAGGAGCTATTCTTTGACCCAGACTACCTTCGCTCTAGTCAGAGCTTTGGTGAGATCCGCAGGGGTAGCATTCAAGAGATGGAGACCTTCATGGATACCTACGCTGATTTCCTCCCCCATCTTTCCTTGTTCTCAGTAAGTGATTCTTACTTTATTGTTTTTCGTATTGTTTTGAACCTTCGTTTGTTCTTATGCTCCGTTATTTGCAGCTTTGCAAACAAATCAATGTTGGCTGTACCTTTTTTAAGTTTTATAGGGCTAAGTGTACTCACTTAATTGCTCTGCTAGAGCGTGCTTGCCAAGATTACTCCTTTGTTAGCGCACAACAGCCTTCTTCCAGTGATTCTGCTTCTGCCTCCAAGGTACCTTTGATAGAGAGTGAACTGAAGAAGACTCAGAGGTCCTTAGAAGCTTGTTTGTTGGCTCTTGAGAGAGATAATAATGCTGCGAAGGTTGCTGAGGAGGAACGCAAGGCTGCTGATTCTGTTGTGGCTGCTGAATCCTCCAAAGTCATAGGTTCGTTCCTCATTTCCTTTAGCTTTGTTTTCATTTTTGTCTGGTAGTATAGTCCTAAGAAAACCTACACTTGCCAGCCGGTAGCTCCGGTGAGCTTAGACATCTTCGGGATCAAGTAGCCAAGTTGACCTCCGATGTTTGGTATTATCATAAGAAGTTTGATAGGTTGATGAACGTGACTGTCCATAATTAATCCCAAATCTCTCTTGAGTCTGCCCATAATTCAGACCTTGTGAAGAAGATGGCTTTGCTCCGCAAAGAATGTGACGAGACTCTCAAATGGAAAGAGGATCTCATTTCAAAGCAAAAGGAGGATATTACCTTAGTTGAGAAATGTCTCTCAGCTTATTTTTTAAGCAAACTTAGCTTGAATCTTAAATCATGAGTTCATCTAACGGTGAATATTAATTGCTTTGTTAATAAGCTATCTTAGCTTTTATTGTAAGCAACCCTGATTTAAAAGACTATATAAGGAGAAGCTCTAGCATCTGGAAAACCTCCCGACACTTTTGTGTGTCCTAGTTGCAAACTAGAGTCGATTATCTCTTAACCTAGGTTTCTAGTTCTTCTGAAAACCATTACTAGGCTAACGAATTAAAGACTTCACTTGGGATTTGTGAAGCTAGGTCCAACTATTTTCTTTATAGTTGTGTATCATGATCTTACTTTTTCAGTCGTATTGAGTTTAATCTTCTCTAAGATTTTCTCGAGATTTATCTCCGATAGGTAAGATATAAAAAGTAATCACAACAGTTTTTTAATCACAGACTCTTGTGATTTCGCGATAACTTCTTTTGTTAATCAATTAGGTTATTGTGAGGTTACTAATATTCTAGGTTGCTCTTCGGGAGACATAAGACCGGATTATTAGTTGTGTTTCATGTTTATCTTTATCTTTATCTTAAGAAAGAAACAAAAAATATAATAGACTTATCTGTGGGAGACAGATTTGTTTATAAATCTTCGACTTTGGGTCGTAGCAACTTCTAGGTTGTAAAGGACGTAAGATAGGGGAATCAAGTGAGCAGAGTCTTGCGAGATTTAAGAGGCGTAAGGAACGCAACCGTACCTTAATCGGTGCGATACTTAGTTAGGGCTAAACTATATTCCAGTCTGAAGTTAACTTGAAGTAGGCTAGAGTCTGTAGCTGCTTAATACAGTGTGGTGTTCAAGTCTGGACTAGGTCCTGGGGTTTTTCTGTATTTGCGGTTTCCTTGTTAACAAAAATTTTGGTGTCTGTGTTATTTTCTTTCCGCATTATATTTTTTTATATAATTGAAATATTACAGGTTGTGCGTTGTTCAATCACAGTTGATAAACCCGACCTTGTTTGTTTGACAGAACTTTATTGAAACTCAGACATTGGTCTTTGGTACCATCCGAGTTATTCTCATAACAATCAGGTTCACGGATTCCTATCTGTTTGATTTAATGTTTGTGTTAAGAAAGAGATAAAGCTCTTTTATATCTTTCTTGATTGAGTTTCATTAAGTTGATGCTCTCATAATTATATTAGAGTTTAGTCCATACAGATTGCCGAACTAAATAGTTGGGTGTGGTTGTTGTACCTCCTCGTTTTCAGGTTTCACCTATTATGTAAAATATGTAAGTATTGATTAAGGGGGAGAAACATATCACCGTAGTATTACTACAGAGATGGGATACAATTACACTTTAGAGAATATAATAATCCTATGTTTCTGTATAACGGTGATTGAGAATATTTGTTTTCAATATTGTTATCGTTATGAATCTTCAACAACAACGATGCTGAGTTGAACACGTTCAGAATCATTGCAACTTGAAATTACGAAAAGTTCAAGGAGTTGAAGAAACCAAGGAAATCAAGTATGATGGATTCGAGGAGTTTTCAAAGCTTTATTTTTTTATCCATATGTATTGATAGTTTTGTCACTAAAATTGGCAGGGGGGGGGGGTTGTTAGAGCATTGCTCGGTCGAACTCACACGTGTTGCTATCTCAAGCTTGTTGTCAAATTTAGTTGTCAAAACTATATCTTGATTTCTAGTATACAATCAGTTAAGTCTCGGACTATGATAGAAATGTAGTTGAGAAACAGTGGATTACGGCAGTCATCATTGCGTTCTACCGTTTGAAGGCGAAGATCAGCCGAATCTTTTGGAGAACTTCATTAACAAAAGTTAAGTGAAGACTGAACAACCTGCTTCTCAAGTTATATTCAATTTTTTTATCACTGAGACGATGTCACATAACTAATTAGACTATCATGCATATACAAGAATTTTGAGTCAAGTTTATCTTGGTAATTAGTTCTTGAATTATAATGACTAAGCTTAATGAACATTTGTTCATACTTGATGAATTTCGGTTAAGGACAATTTATTGTTCGGAATCAAAATCATGATTCAAGTTTTATCATTCGGAAATAACCTGGAATAATGATATGTGCCATTGATGTTATTCGAGAATGTTTCGAATCGATTTAGAGAGAAATATATAACTATTATAGATTCAGATACAAGACAGTGTTATCAGTCTTACAAACTGGAAAAACTGCTATAAGTCTACAGCCGTATTACATGTACTTGTACACGTAGCGGAGTAGCTATATGTCGACTTGCGAATTTGTGGTACGCATATCCTTATGCACATCATATGGCAGATTGATTGAATTAATCATAGAAATACGTAACAGTTACAATATGAAAAGTATTATAGCTCATCACTCACAACACTATTTGAGACAAATAGTACATTTGTTACACAACAATCCTTATCCAGCAGGATTTTTATGGATAAGGTATCAAGACTTGTGACTAACTTGCACAAGGGTGAGTCGTCGTAAACTCACCAGAGGAATTATGTTGTTGTTTACCCTTGTTTTTACCTCTTCCTTTTCCTGAATATTCTTTTTGGACACGAATAGTGATCATAGAATTTACTATCATCATGGAAAGAGGGAAGATTGGAATTCTTACCTGATTGTCTGGAAGAGGATAACATTTTGTCAATAAGATTTTTATATACTGTAATGATCAAATTCATGTTAGCTTGTTAGATCATTTCATTGATGAATACATCAATTTTCTCAGGAGTCGTATAAGTATCCTTACGGACCCATATTTGTGATGTATTTTCTGAGTTCTTCTTTAACCGATTTTGCATACTACCTATATGACTTGTTCGAATATTCGTGGACCAAGCAAACTGACATTCCTAGAAGAAAATTCGCCTGAATATGTTTTTACTCCAAGAGGTTTAGCTATCCTAATATCAATCACACCTTTCAGAATTAAATCTAATGTGTTTTGGAGACGGCCAAACTGATAGTTTCCAACCTCGGTGTACACTTTCTTTGAAAATGTCCTTTAGTGTTGTAATAGAAGCACACTTTCTGAGTTTCAATGAAATCAGAATAAGTAGTCTTATCATACTCTTGTTGTGAAACACTCTTCTTCCTTAGAGACACGGTTTTTTCTTGGTAAGAGATATTTAATTGTTCCTCTTCTTTCAAAGTACTAGTACTTTGTTTATCAGTTTCTGAGTGCGATTTTGTTAGCTTATCATGAGCAACAAGTGTTCTTACTTTTTCTAACTCATCGGCCTTTTCATAAGCTATAATCATGGTAAATTCTTTGGACTCACTATCGCAACGTGGAGTATTATTCTTACTCAACAGACGTTCGATTTCTAATGCATTATCTTTGAGTTTAGCCTCGAGCGAAATAATTTTCAAATTCACTTCGGCTTGTTCTTCAAGAAAAATTCTTTCTCTAGAATCTTGTTCAAGAATCTTACCAATGAGAGTATTGATTTTGTGTTTTAGCCGATTGACCTCAGAAGACTGAAATCTTACATGTTTTAAAATCTCAGTACTTTTTTTGGCTGCTTCCCGTTATACTTCTGAGTCAGACTCATCAGTAAGATAATAGGGATAACA
>JAJJMB010014398.1:176473-194867 GCA_023531105.1 Papaver atlanticum | reverse complement strand
ACATATTATTTCTTTCTTAGTGAAGGAAAGAGAATGTAGTGATGTTGCCTGTGATTTTTGTGTGGCAAAGATTGATAGAATTCTAGAGTGAAGCTCTACATATTTCTAGAAAGGGAAATATGGACTATGTATTCTGCATAATCTTCAGGCCACCTATGATTAGCAATACGATGTGCATGCCCAGATATTCCCATCTTGACGGCAACAATATCATCTTTGAGTAAATCTCTTCTCCCAATGAGTTCCATCGTTCCTTCGAACAGGATCGAAGCAATGATTTTTGAGAGAGTTGTCTTGGAAGGAAAAGAACAATATTCTGAGGGTTAGACTACTGTAAAAGGAATCTAACAGAATCTGAGAACCTTCTGAAGGAACTCTATGAAAAGGCATGCAAAGCAAAAATAAGATTAAATTCTTATTTAAAAGTAGGCTACTTAATGTAGTAATACTTGTGTAAGGTCTACTTTAATAAAACAATCAATTATTTATGAATAAAATTATTATTTTATAATTTTTGTTGTGATAGTTACTGATTACATAGCCTCTGAATGATTGTTTATATTTTTGCTATGTGTATTCGGTTTATGAGATGTCTGATTTCGGTTTTTATTAACCTTAATATTCGATATCATATGATGTAACACTTATGATTTGTGTGACTTTTTGATTTAGCGGGATTAAGTTCTAGCTCATGTTGGTAGGCTTTATCAAAGGATCTTAAGGTATTCCGATTGAAACTCATATGTGAAAAGTCACAATATGTTGAATCAATTTATGTTTACATGAGTTGTGTTTAGCATAACATATGTGTTTCAGTTTTTCAACTTTTGTTATTGGCACGCATTAGTTAATTAAAACCGTTTCAACCTTTCTCTGGTAAAGGTTACTTTTGTTGTTGTTCTTTTGTACTTACGAGAAGATGACAACACTGGGGGAGAATTCTTATTTGAACTTACGCTTAATGATATATCTTTCTGGGGAGAAGAGGCTGCGGAATTTGAGGTAGCGAATTTTTTAGTTAATCATTTTCCTATTTAAGAACAGCTTGTTTATATTGCATATATTTTGCTTTTGCTTAACAAAATTTTGGTACAATCTATATGTTCCATTATATTGTGTATGGATGTGTGTGTGTGTGATTCAATTGTTTCCGATTAAGAAAAACTGTGTCAATTTATTTGGCTTATTGTTTGGTACATTATTTATTGTTGGGTATCAAGTGTTTTTGCTTAACGAAATTCGGTGTAATTGCGGTGCTATAATGTGTATTTTTGTTTCAATTGCTTCCGGTTTTTTGGTTTGTATGTATTGTTTATGGCTTACCAAAATACGGTATCATTTGTTTAGTCCAATTAAATTCCGGATAAGAGAAACTAAGTTAATTCTGATCTTAGTTAGACTTATCAAATTAAAGGATTCGGTTATTCAATTCTAATCGAATGCCTTGACAATAAAAACTATCCTAGTGTTTGTCTTGTCTAAAGAGAAAGGTCTAAGTTATTGTCTGAATAATTAGAGCATGATGAGAGAAATAAAGTTAATTTCGTTCTTTATTTTGGTCTTATCAAAATAAGCGATTGTACATACACAATCAGTTTAACATGGGAATTAAGTTTTTTAGTCGATTTGTTAAACTATTAGGGAAAATTTCTTCGGGAAATTGTTTCCTTTATAACATATTAAACTAAATTACTTGTAGTTTCGGTTTTAATATTGGTTATCTAAAGTGGTATGTGAAACCTTCGTGCTTAACTCTTATAGGTTGTTTACAAGTCTTTTTGATTTGTAAGATCCCTTCGGTTTGTCCTTTATTTGCTCGAACCTTCGTCATTTTGTGACAAAAAGGGGGAGAAATATATGGAGTAAACAAGTGATTTTCAATCACTAAGGAAAGGACAATTGTGCTTAAACGTTATATCTAACAAAAGAGTAAAGCATTGACTAAGGGGGAGAAACATATCATATTTCCATTGTAGTATTTCTGACTACAAAAAGGGGAATAACAAAGATATTCAGATTGATTATTTACCTAAATTACCTTTAGAGGAAGTAAAAGCTTATGTTATTCAAATGTCAACAACGACATTTATTGACTGAATACATGCATGTTATTGTGCTATTGAAACTCGGAATCAAGCGTATGAAAAATGAATTCTTTTGTAATTTGTTTATCCATATGTAATAAGAGTTTTGTCACTAAAATTAACAATGGGGGAAATTGTTAGAGCATGACTCGTTTGAACTCACCAATCGTTGGTATGTCAAGTTGGTTGCCATATTTTAGTATCAAAACTCATCTAGAGTCACTGGATTAAATACTAGAGTCAACTTCGTTTAGGTTAGAAAAGTCTAGGAATGTTGAGACATACAAGTATTACTCCGAAGACCTGAAGAATGTGAAGAAGTGGCGAACTACAACGACGACATCATCCTTCCACTAAAGGTTAGTAATATTGACATGAACTGTTTCATTCCTAACATATCTTTCAAGTCGTGCTATATTGAAAACATAACTGCGAATCTATATTGTTTTGGAGCGTGTAGTACTTTTTAGGTTAAATTATTTATAAAATCGATATTTATAAAACATCGCTTTTAAGCAAGTAGCTAAAAATAATCGATGTTCATGAAGCATCGTTGTGTAAAGATCGCTTAAGTTAGTCGTGGAGCTTAATTTCTTAAAAAGAGCACAACCATCCGTTTTATGGGAGCTACTAGGAGCTATGCACGCATGCCAAAGGTAGGTCGATCGGTCCTTATAAGAGAGCAGGGGATGGTAGCCATTCTAGCATCCTATCGGTCGGCCCAAGTTAGATCAAAGCCGGTTAAATTGGCTAGCCAAGTTGAGTGGCTGAGATGATTTGCGGCTGTTAATGGCTGTCGTTGAATTATTAAAATTACTTGTAGGTAGCGCGACCAGCCACCTTTGGGTGATCGTTAGGGAGCCATATGGGCAAGCCGCGGCTTGGACGATCGTTCCTCACGGAAGGAGGGTGGCTGGTGATCATGGCGACATCTTATTGGTCACCTGAAATTGAATCTAGGCCGGTCGATTTGGCTAGAGAAGTTGGACGGTCGAGATTTCTTTGGGCAGTTATAGACTGCCGTTGGTCGACCTTGAGGTTTCGAAGCCGTGTGGCCAACCTACTTTGTGCTAGAGATTGGAGGCGCTAGTTACTGGCTTGAATAATTCGATCGGCCAGGGATGAAGGCAGGCCACCGGCGAGCATGGTTGTATTTCATTGGCCGACTAAAATTGGATCTGGGCCGGTCGATTTGGCTAGCCAAGTTGGACGGCCGAGATCGTTTTGCGACAGTAATATGTTGCCACCAACATAAATTAGGGTTTTTAAAGATGTGCGGCCAACCTTCTTTGAGTGATCGGTCAATTGCTCCGCTTGCAAGTTGTAAGGGTTTAGATTGGCTGAGGCATAAGTGGGCCCGCATGTGCGTATCACAGAGCTTGTCCGACCGTGTTTGGAGGTGGCTAGGCTTAATAAATCAGTCGGCCAAAACGTACGTCCGTGATTGTTTTAAAACTGACATGGGCAGCCTATATACGATTCCTTAAGGAATTCGGTGTGTCTACCAGCCAACTTTCACTTTTAATCAAAAGTGTATGCGGCGCTCTTGGAGCGATTTGATTTGTCGTTGGAAAAGAGGGGCTAGCAAGCAGTAATGTGGGGTGTGGCCGGTCGGCCACGGGAAATGCTTGCTAGGGAAAACCTGCCGGCCTTGCGTAGCCGCGCCTCCTTTTGCTGCTGCTTTTATTTGCCGCAGTTCCTTTTATTTCTTGTTTTCCAATTCTTAATAGGATCTTGCTCCTACTAGCTCCATGATGGATTATTTTCCTAGTTTGCATAGGTTTGGTCTCGACCAATAGGGTTCGAGATATTGCGCAGGCCGCAAAATTCCTAAATTTTGTAAATTAATAAAATTAGGTTAGAAAGATTGAATTTTGTGAGATGACACAAAATCAATCAATTTCTGGTGAGTATTTCCATGCATATCTTAATACCGACACTTCGGGAAATTCATGCTACTCAGTTGCGAGCGAACATTAATTGTCATGTCATGTCAACATCAAAAGTTCGGCTGTGGAACATAGCATAGAATGAATACTCGGCAGACTCCGACATTAGTGAGTAATGCAACTAGGAGCTTAAATACTCATTAGGCTCTATACTAGTGAACAATTCATCTAGGATCTTGAGTTTAATTATAATATGAAGAGAGACATAGGCACTCATCAGATATATTCTTCAAATTCCTTGCGGAATATGGACATATCAAAGTCTACTACTTCTGATGCCGGGTCAGGCAGATAGACTTTTACAGTTTTCTCCTTATACTAAAAACCACCATCAACATTAAGTCCCCTGCTTAGCATGAAACAATGACATTGTTGTGGGGTAAGCATTAGATGGTAACAGACAAAATTAAAATTGAAAAGAAGAAGCAGGTAGATATTACCAGGAAAATTCTAATAAGCCTTCAGCAACAGGACCTTGCGGCAAATGGTCTTCGTAGTAGCGTGTTGCTAGCTCATGGGTTATGAGTGTTGTGGGTGTGACTACTAATTTTCCCATGGTCTACGTAATATAATCAGCTCGGAGAATCCAATACTATGTAGTATTGATATCTCAGTTGAACTGATAATGCTAAGTAATAAAAGGTATTTAAGATCACAATAATAACGAATAATATAAATATAATGTAAATGGTTCTAAGTTATCATGAGACACAAGAGATTTCGTGGTTCGACATTTGTCTACGTCCACAAGACAATGAGTGATTGTTTGTATAAAGTTTTGGTGGTTAGAAAGATCTTAAATGCTTCCCAAAGTAATAGAGAGAACACAAGTTGAAATAAATACTTAAGTTCTAAACATTAAAGAGGTATTAGCTTAAGACTAGATCTTCTTGTCCTAGATATTAAATGCCTTTGTTTGTTGGTGAAGCTTGATATTTATAGCCCCTTCTGCTCCAGATATATCTTTGCTGTCTTTGGGTCCATCGTTCCCTGATATATCTTCCATACAAATGGTACCTTCGCTCACAGCATGCTTTCTCCAGTCGGACTCTTCCACCTCAGCTGACCCACGTTCCTTCGGGAACTACCCAGCCTCAGTACAGATTGTACCTTCGTTCACCACTAGCCTTTGCCAGTCAGACTCTGCCACCTCACCCTCTCCACGTGCTTTGGTTAGGCGTGTAGATAAGAGATTTACGCATTTAATGCTGATTGGATATGTCATCTATCTCTGTCCCTTCGTCAGCTGCCTCTCTCTAGGCTATGTTCTACTTTTTCATCTTAGCCATCGAGGTATCCCTTCTTGGGATGGGATAAAGTAGATCTGCGAAGGTTTCTTATGCTACTCAAATTCCTGTGTGTAACGAGGGATACATAGTTATCCTGCATGCGACCACTGAAACCGTGATACGTGCTCCGCAGAATATTGATATTCACAGTTTTCCCCTTTTCTTTCATATTCTACCGTTTGGTAGGATTGGAAGAAAAAACTTCCGTAACGTCACCATTTTTGCACGTACCGGTTAGGTGGTCCCCATGTGTCCTTTCGTGCAATAACTTCCCCTTGAATTTCGGGACATCCAAATTTTTGGATTCTCCAGCCGCCTATAAGAAGATAATAAAAATGGGAATTTCATTAACTCTCCCCTATCTTCATGAACTGTCGCTCTCTATCCCTTTCTCAGAAATTTCCTCGTCCCCTTTTCTTCTAACTGTTGGTTTTCTTCTCGACTCCCAAAAGCTCACGATCGTTCTCCATCAGTAGGTTAGTAAACATTGATTTTTCGATTTCACTGTTGTTTCTTGTATTCTCCATGCTTGGCTTTTTGGTTGTTGATGTTGCTTCCATCCTTGCATGTATCGATTTATGTTTCTTTATGCTTCTTCTTATTATTTGAAAGCATGGGTTACTTTCCGTTTCGTGATTTCACCATGAATATGCCATGACTCTCCATTGTCTGCAACTTCGATCATGGCGATTAATAATCCTTCGTTTCGTTCCATGGAAGAATTAAGTTGTTTCCTTTGGTTGGTTTAGATAAACCCATGCCCAAAGTTTGTTTATTTTTTCCCCAAATATGTTTTTGAATCGTCTGCAAATTTCATCCGCCATTGTTGAAAGACTGTTCTTCCTGCTAATGTTAGACTTCTGAAGAAGCCTGCACGGAAGGATCCGAGGCCTAGATCGTCCACTGAGCCACCTCCGCGGATAGATCATCCTGATGCTATGCCCTCTCCACCCCTTGAGGATACTAAGATACCTGAGGGAACTAAGATTGTTGTGGAAGCTGAGGCTGAAGAGGTTGTTGTTGAAGATCTTCCTCCTCCTCCACCCCACTATGATCTCCAAAGGTTGCAGCTACGTGACAAGGATAGCTATTCTCATTTATCCTTTTCTGAGATCTCCAAGTCTTTTCGCATGCATAGGTTTGACATCTCTTTTGTTGATAGCCTGATGTTCTCACTGAATCCTTAATCCGAAGCTTCCCTTATGATGAGAACAACCTCTTGATTAGTGTCGGCCAGTTGGCCGCAGGTATGCTCATTCCTTTGTTTAGTAGAAAGGATCCTTTCTACTATGATGTTTTGTCTACCAGGGATGACCTAGTGAACAAAACTCAGGTCCGACGGATTATGCAATACACTGGTAATTATTGGCGTGCCCTTCGTGAGTGTTGGTATTGTAGTAAGGGTAAGAGTACTTTGAAGTCTTATGATCCTTTTGCTCCTGGGAGGTCTAAGCAGAAGGATTATACCCCTTCCAACTTAAATGCTACTTATGCTGATGCCATCCAGAAAAGCAACCTTCTTCCTTGGTGTGTTGGCCCTCGTCGTATCCATGTTACTGCTAAGCAGATTAGGGAAGGCAATAGCCTTCGGTTGTTGGAGGAGATTGACAAAACTGGGCTGACTGTCATCCCCTATTTTGCTAAGCTCTTCTTGCCAAAGCCTGACCATGTTGATTGTTTGGCGCATACTCCTCTCCGTGTTGTGGTTCCTTGGGCTTATGGTTTACTACCGCAGATCCCAGCGTCCCTCGTACATCTTCATCTCTGCCTGCTAAGTATGATGGATATCAGCCTTGGGTCTTCAACCCTGCTACTTCTCACGAGGTAACCTTTGTTTGCTATAGAAGTTTTTTTTTTATTTTTCATCTTTGCTTTGTTGCCTTTGCTCAGTACTCTGGTGGTTCCTTTGCAGCCTGCCCCTACTTCTTCTGCTGGGACTGCTCCGGGTTCTGCTGGCAACTCCGTAGCTACCAGGACCAGAAAAATGAAGGCTTAGATTGAAGCAGCTAAGCCAACACCTACGGAGGTAAGTATTATAACCATACCTTGGTGTTCATAGGTTCCTTAATATTTTGCCCTTGATCCTTAGCTGGCGCATGTATTTTTTCTATAGTCATCCAAGAAGAAAGGAAAATTGAAGGCCGTGATCGATGTTGAAGAATCCGATAAGGATCCTAAAGTTGATAGGGAGGAGCCATATGACGAAGACATGTAGGATGTCGAGGACACTGCCCTTAGTCCCCACTTAGATGATATTGAGGAAGATTTTCCAAAGATAGCCCTAGCCCCATTCGTGCTGGTTCTGTGGAAGGTGATAAACTTCAAGTTGGTGGCGTCTATTTATTAGTGAGCCAAGTTGGTACCCAAGTTGTTATTCCTGCTTTGCTGTTGAAGGTACCTGCGTTTTCTTCTCCTAGTGATTTGCAGCCTGTTGCTTCGGCTACCACTAGTGCCATGGTAATATCTTCCAAGAGTCTTTCGTCCTCTCCTGTTACTTAGCTCCACTCGAGTGGTTCGTTTGCGAAGGGCTCTTCTCCTGTGGTGAGGGTCAGTAGCTCAGACTCTTAGCCGAAGAAGAAGGTTGTGATTTTACTTTTCATCTTCTCCTTCAATGCTATGCCTACTTCACTGGGAAGTGCTCAGTCTATCTCTACTGCCCCTGTTATCAAGGATGTTGGGCCTCCATCTTCGTCAACAGATTGGACCATCCTGGGTAATCTTCCTTCTGCTGGTGATATGAACTTAGGTGGTACTTCTAGTCAAGATTTTTCTTTTATCCCCAGCTCATCCACCATGCCATCTCTTCGTCGCGGTGAAGGTTCAGTACCTGTGCCCCATGCTCGTTCTCAAACGATTGGTGGGGTTCTTACAGATCTTGGAAAGGGTAAGTTACCTTAGAACTTGAGCCTTGGGAGTTCTGACGATGCCATCCTCGAAGCCATACTGCGGGATTCGAAGGGTCCCTTATTTGTTGAGGTTGATCGTCATCAGCTTGTTGATTCTTTGGAGGTTGCTTCAAGGTTGGATATTTTGACTGTTCAGTATCAAGTGGCCAAGGAGCTATTCTTTGACCCAGACTACCTTCGCTCTAGTCATAGCTTTGGTGAGATCCGCAGGGGTAGCATTCAAGAGATGGAGACCTTCATGGATAACTACATTGATTTCCTCCCCCATCTTTCCTTGTTCTCAGTAAGTGATTCTTACTTTATTGTTTTTCGTATTGTTTTGAACCTTCGTTTGTTCTTATGCTCCATTATTTGCAGCTTTGCAAACAAATCAATGTTGGTTGTACCTTATTCAAGTTTTATAGGGCTAAGTGTACTCACTTAAGTGCTCTGCTAGAGCGTGCTTGTCAAAATTATGCCTTTGTTAGCGCACAACATCCTTCTTCCAGTGATGCTGCTTCTGCCTCCAAGGTACCTTTGATAGAGAGTGAACTGACGAAGACTCAGAGGTCCCTAGAAGCTTGTTTGTTGGCTCTTGAGAGAGCTAATAATGTTGCGAAGGTTGTTGAGGAGGGACGCAAGGCTGCTGATTCTGTTGTGCATGCTGAATCCTCCAAAGTAATAGGTTCGTTCTTCCTTTCCTTTAGCTTTGTTTTCATTTTTGTCTGGTAGTATAGTCCTAAGAGAACCTACACCTGCCATCTAGTAGCTCCGGTGAGCTTAGACATCTTCGGGAACAAGTAGACAAGTTGACCTCCGATGTTTGGTATTATCATAAGAAGTCTGATAGGTTGATGAACGTGACTGTCCATAATGAAGCCCAAATCTCTCTTGAGTCTGCCCATAATTCAGACCTTGTGAAGAAAATGGCTTTGCTCCGTAAAGAATGTGACGAAACTCTCAAATGGAAAGAGGATCTCATTTTAAAGAAAAAGGAGGATATTGCCTTAGTTAAGAAACGTCTCTCAGCTCAAGAAATTATCCGCAAAAAGTATTATGTGAATTTCGAAGATGCCTGCGCTTCCTTAGATAAGGTCACCGCAGAACATAACGTATTGTCCTCTGAGGTACGCTCTCTTAAGAACAAACTTAGTGAGGCTGACCCCATGCCCTCTTCCATGTCTCATGCATCTATGGTCCAGAGATTGGAAGAGTTAGAGAATGTTTAACAGGTTTTATCCTCTGAGAATGCTTCGCTCCGGATTGATGTTGAGGATCTCCATACCGAACGAGATACCCTCGTGGAGGATCTGGATGCTGTTGAGGTGGATCTTGCCGAAGCCCAGCATAGTTTAGAGGAATCCCTTAGCCATGCTGGAGGTAGCTTAGGGTCTTCTTAATCCCGAAGCCTCCTTTGTACCCAAATTGTTTTGGTTTCTTACTTATCTCTTGTGCGTCTGCAGGTCTTGAGGAGTAGCTTGTAGGTATGAATGCTAAGGTCAGCCATCTTGGGAGCAAAGTTTCTTCATTGGAGATAGCTCGTCAGTTTGATGCTGCTGCAAAGCTTAAAGCCGAGTCACTTCAGCAGGCTAACGACCAGCTCAGTACTCGGATGATGGAGCTTCGTCGGAAATCTTCCTCTGACCTGGAGGCTCAGTCCTCTCAAATGAAGGTGCAGTTCTAGCGTTCGGATATTGACTATATCAACAATGCCTTTGCCGAAGCTGAACTTCAAGCTGACGGAGTTGTCTTTCCCCGTCTTCTTTATCCTTGATTTTATCGCTTCGACCATTGTTTGAGTAAACTCCTTTCTGTTGTTTATGCCCTCAGCTGAGGTACCTTCTTTGGTTGAGATGTCTTTTCTCCCGTATGTTGAAATGATGTTTTGTGGTTGTGTTTTGAACCTTTGTTATCTGTCATGCAACCTTCAAGAAGTGTTAGACGTATTTTTGTAAAATTTATTTCTTCACCTATATCTTTGTATGAATTTTTAGTTTAGACGTAATGTGTCTAATCGATCGCACAATCAAGTCTTCACAAGGTGCTAAGGTATATTTAACCTTTGGTGGAACATTCAACGTCCTACCCGGATATCCTTTGGCCAGAAGGTATCATGGTGGCGAAGGTCCCTACGTGGGCAATAATTTTCCTATAACCCTACGCGTTCAGCGCGATGGATGCTTTACTTCAACAAAGTATCTCTATAGGGGATATCTTTTTTTTTTATTATGCCTCATGAAAGGAGTTATCGCCCCGAGGATCCGAGATTGACATATGCGCAGTTATGCCTTGCCTTGTCTTATCGTCACTCCTGACGAAGGGTATCTATTCTAACCCAATTGTATTAATCAAAGATAATTTTTTAGCAAAAGGTTTCTTTTCATTGATTAGTAAGGTTTATAATACCTTTGGTCAGGGATAGAACATGGCAGGTTATTGCCCGTTCCTTTCTTCTCCTGAGTAATCACCATTTTTTTATGGATAGTACTTTTTTAGGTACATTGCATTCCTAGGGTGTTGTAGTACTTCACCGTTGAGGGTTCTTAGGTAGTAAGACCCTTTTCCAGCAATGTCTTGTATGATGTAGGGCCCGTCCCATGTCGGAGCTAGTTTGCCCCACTCCTTCTTTCTTTGATATGGTGGTATCTGGCGTAGCACATATTCCTCAGCCACAAAGTTCCGAGGATGACCCTTTTGTTGTATTCCCGAGCTAACCTTCGTTGATAGAATACCATCTTTTGCAAGGCTACCTCCCTTCTTTCTTCAAGGTCATCCATTTTTTCTAACATCAAGTCTGTTGTTAAATTTTTCTCTCGTGCCTCCGTTTTTGTTGTTGGGAGTATAGCCTCCGTTGGGATGACTGCTTCGGCTCCGTAGGTGATGTGATTTTAAAGTTGTTGTAGTAAATGAGTTCAAACTCTCGAACTTGTGAAGATTCGAGTTTTTAAATTTAATAAAAAATATTACAAAGGGTGCGAGAGTTACTGGGACTCAGGATTCCACCAAATTTCATTCATGTGATTCAAATAATAATTCCAATCAATTATAGCTCAAATATTAAAAAATATGGACTCTTATTCTTTGCCAAAAGTAGATTTTTGAAAAGCAATGACTGTAAATCAAAAGAATGATGTATCAAAAATACATTGACCAAGCATACATCATCAAACAATATCACACCCATTCAATAAAAATCATAAATCAATTAAAAATCAATGCAAATAGTCATAAAAGAATTATTAGAATTACCACATGCGTGAAATAGGGCTTCCTCCGTCATCCCAGTGTTGGGGTTTAGCTCTTCATGGTGAAAACATGCTCAAAAGATAGAAACATGGCTCAAAAGGTGTTTTTATTGAAGGAGAATAATAATACAGCGAATCTGCAACGCTTTTCTGGCGTTACAGAAATCACCGTTACAATGAAGTGCTGTTTATAAACGATAAATCGGTTCTGCTGTTGAAGAACGACACTCGTTTGCGACTTTTCCGTGTGGGTCAATGTTCTTCGTGTTCTTCAGCTCCGCACCAGCAGAAAACAGCAGTAGGAAGCTTTCTATTCGTCTTGATTTCTCACTCCTCAGCCCTTCTCAGCCCCCCAAACTCTCGACACCCCTTCTATATGAACCAACCAATCTATTTATTCAAAAAGACCGATTAAATCTCTCCAAAATCTTCCAAAATCTCTTCACGGCAAAGTTGCGGCAATTTCTTGTTTTAGAATTTCTACGCGTTTCTGAGCTTTCCTTTTGATTCTAAACTCTTCCTTAGATAGATACCAATCTTTGGGAAGGTTTATAGCACTTTAATCTCTCTAAAATTTCCTAAAACAGGTCACACACGTGACTTTCCATATTTTGTTGTTGAGATAAAAATCCGTCGATTGAGCCCAGTTTAATCGATTTCAACACCCATATTAGATTCCTAGACCCATAAGGAGTCTATCCTATAAAAATCAGAGGTTTAGTCGACCTCAAACTCCTCCAAATCACTACCACCAAAACTGCCAGAAACATGTTTTTATTTTCCCGCCAAAAACAGAATTTTGAGAAGAAAGTGACCTCCCCCTATCCAGTCCCGGTCTGTGTTTAGTAGCTGCTTGGAAATGGGTTACCCCTTATCCAAAGTGAGAGTCCGAATAGCAAATGTCCTCCCAGGTGCCTTTAATAACTTTTCGAGCCAATTTCGCCGCAAAAGCTTATTTCTCCAAAAACACCTACAAAGAGATAAAATACCAAAATAAGTACAAAAATGGGTACTAACAATATACACAATAGAGATGAAAATAGACACATAAATGCGTCTATCAGTAGGTCAACAAGAATGGAGTTTCCCCCGTAGCTGACCTTCTTGTAGTTCGATAGGCCCATAGGACGTTGTGCAGCTGTTCGCACCACCTCTTCTTGTATACTCCCAACTTCTTTTTTAAGTTCATTGCTATGGTTTTGTTGGTTGCCTCCGCTTGTCCATTGCTCTTAGGGTATATAGGAGTCGACTTGTTCTTCTGAATGTTGAAGGTATCAAACAACATGTCGATGTTCGTCCATGATAAGCCTAGCTCCCGTGCAAAGCGTTAACCATGTATGACCGCTTCGTATTCTGTGATGTTATTGGTGTATTATTTGAATTCTAACCTGAATGCGTGGATGAGTCGGTCTCCGGTAGGGGTTGTTATTACAATCCCTATGCATGCGCCTTCCCCATTGGAGGAGCCATTTACGAATACTTCCCACCTTCGTGAGGTTCTAGCAGATCCTCCGGATCTTGCTTGTCTTCTTCCATTCCTGGGATGTCGTCTATTTCTGCTTCGTCGCTGAGAGGTAGGTCTGCCAGAAAGTCTGTTAAGATTTGTGATTTCTCAGCCTTCCTTGTTTCAAAATTATTTGGAAACTCTTGAAGACTCGGATGGTATGGGCATCAAAATATATCCTTAGTTTTTGTGTCGCCACTACTAAGGAATATATGAGTTTCTCCACCTTGGTGTAGTTACGCTCCGCTGAACTAAGTGTCTTGCTGATGTAGTAGATGGGCTTTTCTCCTTGCCCTTGGTCTTGTACCAACACTGCACTTACAGCGTAGCTTGTTGCTGCTAAGTATAGAGTGAGTATTTCACCTGACTCCGGTTTATGGAAGATAGGTACTGAGGCCAAGTACTCCTTGATTTTTTGGAAAGCTTGCTCGCATTTCGTGGTCCACGTGAACCTGTTTCCTTTCCTCAGTGTATCGAAAAATGCTTTGCATTTGTCCGATGATCTTGCTATGAATCTTCCCATGGAGGCTAAGATTCCATTTAGCTTTTGTACTCCATTTAATGTTTTTGGAGATGTCATCTCCATTATTGCTCTGACCCTTTCGAGGTCTACTTCTATTCCTCGCTTAGTTACCAAGTACCCTAGGAATTTTCCTGAGGTTACTCCGAATGTGCATTTCTATGGATTTACTTTCATGTGAAAGTTTCTCATGGCTTCGAATATCTCCCTTAGGTCTGATAGGTGGTTTATCACCTCTTTTCTTTTGCCAAGCATGTCGTCCACATAGACTTCTAGTATCTTTCCTATCCATGGCTTAATGATTTTATCTACCAATCACTGGTATGTTGCCCCCGCGTTCTTTAGTCCAAAAGGCATCCTCGTATAGCAATACAAGCCTTGTGGGGTAAAGAACGTAGTATGCTCCTGGTCTTCTTCTGCAAAAGCGATTTGGTTGTAACCAGAGTAACCATCCATGAAGGATAGCCTGTGGTGGCCTTCGGTTGCATTGACAAGTTGGTCAATATTTGGTAACGGGTAGCTGTCCTTGGGGCATGCTTTGTTGAGATTGCTAAAGTCGATGCAAATACGCACGCCTCCGTTCTTCTTAGGCATAATCACCATGTTAGATATCCACGTGGGATACTTGACTTCTCGTATGAATCCTGCTGCTGGGAGTTTTTGCAACTCCTTCTCTACTGCTTCCTGGTAGATATCTGCCACCTTGCGGATACGTTGCTTGAATGGTGTCGTTTCTGGTTTGAGGCGAAGGTGGTGGGAGACCAAATTCGTGTCTATTCCTGGCATGTCTTCCATTGACCAAGCGAAGACATCTGCATAGCCTCGTAGTAGCCTTTGCAGTTGCATTTCCTCGTCCTCTTCTAGTAAGGTTCCGATGTTGATCATCTTTGGCTCCGTCTTCGTTCTAATGTTGATTTTCTTTGTTTGTTCCACCGGTGAAAAGGTTGGTTTCTGAGGTTGTGGAGGAGTGCATTTCTGTAATTGTCGTTTAGCAGAAGTGTCCGCTACCATGGTGGCGGAGGTGCTTGCTTCTTAAACTAAGGGTGCTTCGGGGACTTTGAAGCCTCCATCTTTTACTTCGTTGGTATTCGCCCTTCGTCTTTTCCTTTCATGTTGCTGTGCGGAATCTCTTTTTTCGTTGAGTCTGACCTCTGCTAGATTGCATAGCCTTGCGTCTTGTTGATCACCTTTGATTTCTATTTCACCCATGGGTGTAGGAAATCGAAGGTACTGATGATAGGTTGGAGCTGTTCCTATTAATCGATGGACCCAAATTCGTCCCATAATGACGTTGTAGGGCGAAGGTTCTTCCACAACACAGAACCTTGTATTGGTTACTAAGGGTCCTGCGCGTACCTGCTGGACAATTTCTGCTTTTGGTCTAGAGACTGCTCCCATCAATGGGGACCTTCGTAACATTCCATCCATGTATTGAAAGTGTGATCATAAGTGGATCATTGAGCATCTCGACTTCCTGGTTGACGTCTCTTGTTGAGAATGTTAATGGCGTAGCCATCCATTCTTCCCAGGTGCTATTAGGTGGTCCACTTAGCTTGAATACCTCGTGGGTTTCTAGCTCTCTTCTGTTTTGAGCCAACTCGAGGATATCCTCGAGTAGCTCCTCTTGTCCCCCGTTTGAGAATGTGATCATGTTGATGTATTTGCCATCCTGGGGTATTTCTACCCTTTTCTTGGGGACTACCTCAGTATCGGATGGATGTATCTGTACATACTCCATGAACTTTCCTTCGTCTATGAATCTCTGAATCGTGTTCCGCAGGTGATAGCATGTGTCAGTTGTATGCACGTATTACTGGTGGTACTCACAGTACTCCTTAGCATCCTTTGTTTTATCCGGCTGATTTCCCCTAGTGGTAGGGTAAGGAAAGCCCGGCTTCGCTCCTTCCTTGCTTAGAATGTGGGAGAACGTTGTGTTTAGCTTTGTGTGGACTTTATCTACAAACTCTTTTTTTCCTTTTCCTATGCCTTTGCCATCTCCTTATTTTGATCTTTTGTCTCGAGAGCTGGTTCTGCCCCCAGCTTTATTTTGTCTCTTAGGTATCTCTAGAATTGGTTCCAGAGAGTTTGTTCGTTGCGGAGCTGTTGTTGCCTTTGATTGTGCTCTGGGGTTATCCTTTTGTATTTCTTCAAGTCTGATGTAGCGATCCTGGACAACCCGAAGCTCTCCTTCGGAATCGAGGACTCGGTTGTGAAGCTCCACGAAGATAGCCGAGGTTCTATCAAGTCCGTACTTATAGCAATTATTGCTAATTTCTGGATTTACTTTCCCGATTGCTTGGCACGTCTTTTGCCACCTATTTGTGTATTGCATTAATGTTTCCCGGGGTCCGATAGCTAAAGCAAATAGCCTATTTAACCCTGCGTTCATTGATTTGTTGTGCATGTATGTCTCCAAGAACACCGTAGACAATTGCTCAAAAGAGTCAATTGAGTTTGCTTGTAAATTATCATACCACGCCAATGATGATTCCGTCAAGCTTGCAGGGAAGTACCTACAAAGTATTACCTCATCTGTTTTCCAATGGGCCAGGACACGATTATAGTACCGTAGGTGGGCTGCGGGATCAGAGGTACCATTGTATGCCTGAAACGTAGGTACCGGGTATTTTGCAGGGATAGGCTCCCTAAAAATGCGAAAGGATAGCGGAGATGTTATTGCTTCCTGGAGTACCTCCTCCAGCCTTGCGCCTGCGTGGCCAGATTTCAATCCTTGTATTTCTTTCCGCATTTTCTCCATTTGCTCCATGACCATGTTCACATTATGAGCATCTCTGGAAAATGCCTTATCATAGTAGGACTGAGGGGGCTTGTAAGTTAGGTCCATCTCATCTGGATCGTGTTGTATTCTCCTGGCTCCCCATGGTGGGTTAAGATCCCCCCTTCGTCTTTCTGAGATAGCTCCGTGCTCACGCCTCTTCAACGTAGGGTGAGTTTGGGAACCTTCAATTTGTACATCCAGCATATCCTTCAGGTTCTGGTTTTCCTGAGCCATCACGTGTATTGCATCCTCGTGCTCCTTATTACGGAGTAGAAAAGATGCTACTTGCGCTGCCATTTGTTCTTCATTGTGGATTCCACCACCCTGGGGAGTGTTTTCAGCCGGGTCCTCAGAGTCATCTACTCCTTCTTCTATGATCGGAGCATCAGGATCTATTTGTATATGAGTTAGGTTTCCCAACCCTTGTCCCGTAAGAGCTAAGGTTCTGATTAACCCTTCGTTAGCCGCAGGTGGCTTCGTAACATGGGGACGCTCCGGTGACGACATGCCTTAAAGTGGCTGTGCTCCCGATGTTTACTCCATCCCTTCAGCAGGGATAGGTGGTTTGTTGGTAGCCATTCTTCTTGCTATTTCGCTTTGTCCGTCCTCAGCTTCATTTCTTTGATTCACTTGAGATGGTTTTTGAGATCTTCCCCTCGTAACCACTGGTCGTGAGCTTGTTGGTACGTCACTTGGTTTCTACATGCCTTCGGTGTTTTGTTATCCTGTCGTCACAGAAAAAGTGGCAAAAATCTTCTACTTGGGTGCCTTCTTTAAAAGTAGCAATTAATGCTCTGACATAGAAGACGACTATGCAGCTTTTTCAGAAAAGGTAATAGAATGACGTCTGAAAAGATGGGTATTATATTTCTTATGACACCCTTGGAAAAAACAACCTTAAATGTTGAAAACAATTAAAAAATGTGTCAGATCTCCCAAGAAAAAAGGGGTCATGAAATGCTTTACAAGATTTTTTTCTCCTTAAATTATCACTGAGATTCCGTAGTGCCCAGAGGTACTCAGATCCAAAGGATACTCTGTCGGAAAAAGTTGTTTTAGTACAAAACAAAAGTTTTAACATTTTGTGAATGCGTTTTTGCAGAAAACTTTGTAGATCTGTAAGGTTGTAAGTCTTTAGAGGCTATGAACTCAAGGAACTTACGTAAATAACGAACGAATGGATCACTAGGAAGTGAGATCCTCCGTTGTTGAACTCAGATCTCTTTGTTAAAGAACATGCGTAAGTTGAAAAAATAAAGGAACATATAAACTCAAGCTGGTGAGCAAATCCTTCTAGAGACAAACTGTGACTACTAATTTTCCAAAAGTCTACGTAATGTACACAGCTCGGAGAATCCAATACTAAGTAGTATTGATATCTCAGATGAACTGATAATGCTAAGTAATAAAAGGTATTCAAGATCACAATAATAACGAAGAACACAAATATAATGTAAATGGTGCTAAGTTATTATGAGACACAAGAGATTACGTGGTTCGACATTTTTCTACGTCCACGGGATAATGAGTGATTGTTTGTATTAAGTTATGGTGGTTACAAAGATCTTAAATGCTTCCCAAAGTAATAGAGAGAACTCAAGTTTAACTAAATACTTAAGTTCTAAACATTAAAGAGGTATAAGTTTAATACTAGATCTTCTTATCCTAGATATTGAATGCCTTTGTTTGTTGGTGAAGCTTGATATTTATAGCCCCTTCTGCTCCAGATATATCTTTGATGTCTTTGGGTCCATCGTTCCCTGATATATCTTCCGTACAAATGGTACCTTCGCTTACCGCATGCTTTCTCCAGTCAGACTCTGACACCTCAGTGATAGACGCATTTATGTGTCTATTTTCATCTCTATTGTGTATAATGTTAGTACCCATTTTTGTACTTATTTTGGTATTTTATCTCTTTGTATGTGTTTTTGGAGAAATAAACTTTTGCGGCGAAATTGGCCCGAAAAGTTGATAAATGCAACCCAAGGGACGAGTGTTATGCGGACTCCAGCAACGGATAAGGGGCGACCATTGGATAAGGGGTAACCTTTCCCCTTCACGTTCAAATTCAGAATTTGGGCGGGAAACCAAAAACTTAAAAGCGTGTTTCCTGGCAGATTTGGTGATGGATTTTTA
>JAJJMB010014398.1:144151-176463 GCA_023531105.1 Papaver atlanticum | reverse complement strand
AAGTCCGAGTGAACGACAACCTTACTTACCACTTTAAAATTACATCACTCAGCTAACCCAAGTTCCTTCGGGAACTACCCAGCCTCAGTACAGATTGTACCTTCGTTCACCGCTTGCCTTTGCCAGTCATACTCTGCCACCTCATCCCTCTCCACGTGCTTTGGTTAGGCATGTAAGAGATTTGCGCCTTAAATGCTGATTGGATATGTCGTCTACCTATGTCCCTTCGCCAGCTGCTTCTCTCTAGGCTAGGTTCTACTTTTCCATCTTAGCCGTCGAAGTATCCCTTCTTGGGATGGGACAAAGTAGATCTGCGAAGGTGTCTTCTGCTACTCAGATTCCTGTGTGTAGTGAGGGCTACATAGTTATCCTGCATGCGACCATTGAAACCATGATACGTGCTCCGACGAATATTGATATTCACAGTGGCTGACGAATTGACGAAGGCGGTAATATTTTGGATTCGTCACTTGTTGATCAATGGGAGGGAGTCGCACTTGATAGATCTGCATTGTATCCAAACTTTTGGCATCCCATGCACCCCTTCCATATGAAATTGGAAATCTAGAAACACTGAATCTGACTTTGTTGGCGATGTGGTTGTTGACGCGCAGCTTCATGCAGGCCTTGGATTGGCGGTGTTGAGTTCTGAGTAGGTGACGTGGTAGACATGATGCGGTCGGTCTGTGTGGCTTGCTGAGGCGCGACTTTCCTCTTTGATTCTTCACTGACAACAACACCTATGAATGGCTGAACCAAATACTGTTTGTTGGTCAGGCGCCTTCCAGATAGGGAGGTGATGACATCCTTACGCTACATCTTTGAAGAGTGATGAGCTTTTCACGATTTCTTGGTTGACCGTCTCTTCTGAGTTGAAGAGGTCCTTGATAGTGAAGGGATTCCGTGTTGAGCCTCAGTCTCTAAGAGTGGTTTACGTGGTTCTATCTTGTATGGTCGGTGGGTTTACCATAATAAAGATATCACCATCTTGCCTCCGTACTGGTGACTCTGTTATTTCCTCCATGGGAAAATAAAATATGCAGAAGTTTGGATTACCTTTGTCTGTAGTTATTGTTGTTATGGTGAAGCTCTGGCTGGTATCAACAAACGAGCAGCAACGATTCTTAGCAGCAGCTGTGATCAGAAGAGACTGAATTTTCGTGGAAATAAAAGAGGTTGGATGGAGCTTGGCTGTCTACGGTCACGATCCTTGACAGGGAGGAGCGGTGGCTGCCGGACATGGCAGGGAGAGGCGTGGTGATTGTGGTCATAGGCTTTGGTAACCACGACCATGAATCTTGGATGAGCGAAGAAGCATAAGTAGTGGTAGTTACGTCCATGAGCTTTAGGAGAGCATAGGCGGTGATGCTAGCCACGACCACGAATATTAAAAGGCTTTGATCGGCCATTATGGCCCAAAGGATGAGTTTCTTTCTTTCATATAACTTACATACGTGGATTTTATTTCTCCTTCTATTATTTCCCCTCTTTTATTTTCGGTGAAGCATCTCCTCTCTGATTCCCTGGCAGAAGCTCGCCTATTGCCTGATACGACACAGTTGAGGGATGCAAATATGTATTGACGCTGCGCCTTAGAAAAATACAGAATCTCACATAAATGCCCCATCGTGGACTATACAGTTTTGTGGACGGAGTCCCCAGAAATCATGCAGCTCCTGACGGGAAGAGGATCTCTGTAGACTCCCTCAGTGCTTAGTTGAAGTTCTCCTGTATCCACCTTCTCTTTGAAAATGCGCTTCAATTTGTTGCAATCGCTGGTAGGGTGATTGACGAACCTATGGTAATGGAAATATTTGGGATTTGCCATTTCTTCTTCGGTTGGAAGACGTCTGGTAGAAGGTAGCTTGATGACGCCATCTTGTATCCAGAGCTCCAAGAGTTCAATCACCTCTTCCACTGAAAAGGGAAAATCCGGGAATGATGGGGTCTCATTTGACCTATGTGAAACGGGAGTTGGACGCTTAGATTATTGATATCCGTTCCCCAGATGCATTCTATTTCCACCCTCACTAGCGATTGACTGGAGGTTGGATCTTTTATTGGAAGGACGCCTGCTTTCCTGAACATCTTTACGAGATTCTTTATTCTGGGACGGTTCGGATCGACTGAGTAAAGCAGCAGTGGATCTCTTAGCAGCTTCTGATGAATTATGGGAATTGATATTTTCCAGGATGGACGCACATAATGAAATCACCTTTTCATTGTGAGGACTCTGATAAGAACGTGATAAATCCCACGAGTCTTCTTTCTGAGCTTGAGGAAACATCTCTTGATCTTCATGAGCAGCCAAGTTAGGTTGGTGGCTACTTTTCCATTCAATGTGACCATAGGCTTTAACTACCTCACCAGGAATAGGAATATGAATCTTGGAAGAAGGACTACTACCATCAGTATTGATCCAAAATGAATTGTTGATAGCGTTTCCTCCAGAATGAATACGTGTTGGTTCCTTTGATAGTTGATCCGTGAGGACTTTCAAAAGCGTAAATACTTCGTCCTGCGTCTTGACAATGGTATCTTGATTCCTGACAATATCATTCAGGATTTTCATCGAATCGTGAATAGTTGTTAAATATTGAGACTCCATAGTGTCGACAAGGGTTTTGAATGAAAGAACGGATTCAGGAATAACATGTGAAGTATTGTCAGTGTTAGGAAAAGTTAAATTTGGATTGAGGGTTTCTGAACCATTCCTAAGATCAACCATCTTGATAAATTTAGGAAATTAAAAATGGAATTGGGAAAATGATTTTTTCAACCGAGAGATTAATCTCCCATTGTGGTCGCCAGTTGTTTTGGGGTAAAAACCGATTCTACTGGAAATGGTAAATTTGGGTGTGCCGCCGAGAAACAAATCTAAAACCTAAACAAATGTACTACACGGGAGTACTTTAGATTCGAGAGATCAATCTGTAGAATTCTGGCCTAAACCATGAAATGGCTATTCCAGTCTTGCTTCGGTCACAAAATGAAGGAGGAGGGTTGATCTTAGGGAGGGAAACGAATAAGGTGTTGAGATCAGAATGGTTAACTCTAAAGGTGTGGATGTTTATGACATGTATCATAATGTGGAACTTGCTTGCGGAATGTAAGCTATAAGTTCTTGGTGTTTTCTGGATACTTGTGTTGTTAACCCCCTTTTTTTTGTCGAAATAGGTTGAAAACCTATTTATACCAGTCACAATTGAGGGCACCATGATCTCATAGGAAGTGGAGGAAGTTAAGTAGTGGAGAAGTGGGGATTGTGTAAAAGTGGTGACAATCACGTTTCCATCATGAGGGAAGACCGGTCAGCCTTATACCCACTACTCCTTTACTGCTATCAACCGTCCGCCTTTCCTGTCACTTTCTCGTAATGGGCGTGTTGCACGCCGCATGCTGTAAACCGCCATACCAATACCCCGGTGAACATCCCCCAGTTTGTGACATGTTTGATGTCTCGAGTATTTTCGCAGAAAATATGAAGCAAATTGCTGAGCGGGTCTTGCTTGTAAGACCTAATTATTCTGACCAATCACGCGCAAGCTAGGCGGTGGGTGATCATGTGTGACAAGTCATGAGACTTTCCGCAAGAAATAGCGTGTAGTACTTCTTAGGTTAAATTATTTGTAAAATCGATATTTATAAAACATCTCTTTTAAGCAAGTAGCTCAAAATAATCGATGTCCATGAAGCATCGTTGTGTAAAGCTCGCTTAAGTTAGTCGCGGAGCTTAATGCCTTAAAAAGAGCACGAACAGCAGTTTTCAGGGAGCTACTAGGAGTTATGCCCGCATGCCAAAGGTGGGCAAGCCGTGGCTTGGCCGATCGATCCTCACGGAAGGAGGGTGGCCGGTGATCAAGACGACATCTTATTGGTCACCTGAAATTGAATCTAGGCTGGTCGATTCGGCTAGCGAAGTTGGACGGTCGAGAATGCTTTGCGGCAGTTTTATACTGTCGTTGGTCGACCTTGAGGTTTCGAAGCCGTGTGGCCAACCTACTTTGTGCTAGCGATTGGAGGCGCTAGTTGCAGTCTTGAACAATTCGATCGGCCAGGGCTGAAGGAAGGCCGCCGGCGAGCAGGTTGGTATTCATTGGCCAACTAAAATTGGATCTGGGTCGGTCGATTTGGCTTGCCAAGTTGGACGGACGAGATCATTTTGCTATAGTAATATGCTGCCACTAACACAAATTAGGGTTTTGAATGCCGCTCTTGATGGTGGATTTTCGACAAAGGTTAAAATCGTAAAATCATGATACTGCATGTTTCTGACCCGGCTTCAGGAACGCATGTGACGATTCATGTTTTATGATCCGTGAACCGTTTCACGATCTATGACTGAGTGAGCGTTCCTCTCAGAGCAATGATGAATATGTTTCTCGAAAGGCCTCCGGCTGAGCGTTCGATGCTACACACATTTCATCATACCTCTATGTAGAATAAAATGATTGGGCGGTTCTCTAGACATAATTGTTTGTTAGATGGCTTAAACACTTCAGGACGTCACGTTGCTCGTTGTTCCCTGACTACATAGAGAGACTCACCTCTACATAGAATAATGATTGGGTGGTTCTATAGAAATAATTGTTTGTTAGAGGGCTTAACGCCTTCAGGACGTCGACGTTGCACGTTGTTCCATGACTATGTAGAGAGACCGTGTATAGATTCAGGCGGCTCTCTAGACATAATTGTTTGTTAGAGGGCTTAACGCCTTCAGGACATCGGCGATGCACGTTGTTCCCTGACTATGTAGAGAGACCGTGTATAGATTCAGGTGGCTCTCAAGGCATAATTGTTTGTTAGAAGGCTTAACGCCTTCAAGATATCGACCCTGCACGTTGTTCCCTGACTATGCACCCTTCAGAACGAGTATGATGCTTAAACTATCTCATATATCGATTCTGCAAATAAATTAATTCTATCGTGAACTTCATCCACTAAATTCCTAGAAAATAATCTATTATATCTCATTACTCCGTTCCCTAAATCCCTTGGTTTGATTCATGGATTAGTAATAGATAACCATTTCATTTTTATTACTCCGTTTCATGAATCATTCTCCGCTGAATTTCATGAATTAGTAATAATTACTCAACGGGCGTCTGGACTTTCACCGAGTAAGCCCCAAGAAAATGGTGCAAGTGTACTCAACGATGATGCACGAACGAGCACCCAAATGCACGAACAAGCATTCAAAAATATGGACAAACGAGGAAACCTACACAAAATAGGAGAGAGAAAATAATAATAATAAAATAAAAAGAAGCGCCTAGGGACCGGGCCCATTGGCCGTCCGGTCATGCCACCGTGGCCCGTCCCCCACGCCTCTTCCTTTATTTATTTTCTTATTTTATTATTTTTATGATTTCAGGAAGACTCCTTCATTCAAGCAACTTTCTTTGTTTGAGCAAAACTCACGGTTTCTCCATATTTTCCTTCGAAGATGAAAAATAATAAAAATAGGGGAAGGTGTCACGGGACCGGGCTACCTAGCAGGCCGGACATGCCCTATCCATGGCCGGTCCCACACCTTGCAATCTCTTGTTTTCATAATTATTATTTCCCTCATCTCATGAAACTCCTCCGTTTTAGCAAAAAACCCTGTTTTTCCATATTTTCTCAAATATTGCTCAAACCATGAAAAAAGCAGAAAGTCAAATGGTAACTTGACCGACTAGGCTACTCCAAAATATTGCTCAAACGCACACCAGAAATACCAAAACTCTCAGGACTGAGACACGTACATGCTTCCTTGACCGACCAAGGCCGGACCTAAGGCTTGCAAGGAGCCGGTCCCACACATCTTTATAATTCTGACCTAATTTGCTCAATTGCTCATATTGGGTCCAAACTCTTTCCAATTGCTCATATTTGCTCAATCGACGTCAGGTGGTCCCACACCACCAAGGGCCGGTTCTATGCTCCCTTGGACGGTCCCTCATTTCTCCATAATTAGGTTTTATCACCTAATGCTCAGACGAGTACTATTCTAATAAGTGATTAAACCTGCATTTAATCATACTTTCACCAACCAGTCAACAAAGGACTTTGGTGCACGCTCACCCGAGCACTTGGGCACTACATGGTCGTCCATCATACCATGTAGCCGGTCACTCCTTTACTCAGTGGCCTATTTTCAATAAATCATCAATTGATGAACAATTGATCAAAATTAGGGTTTCGAACAAATGCTCTGCAAATCATGATTTTGAGCAATTTCAAACACTAATAAATCTATGTTGACCCAACAATCAACATATGGATTAATTATATAATATTTGGTAGGCTACCAATATTTTAATTAATATTTTATTGGGTCAAGTTACCAATAATTCATCGAATGAGCAATACTTGCTCAATTTCTCGAATATTGATCCAACTGTCAATATTCAGTAATTTATCGAATTGAGCAATACTTGCTCAATTGCTCGAATATTGATCCAACTATCAATATTCAACAATTTATCGAATTCACAATATTTGCTCAAACGAGCAATGTCAACATCATTCAAGAACTATACGTATGACATGTTCAATCCATGAATCACTAATCATTTGTCAATCATGCTCAATTCAACAAAACTTAGACTCACTGTCTAATCAAGTCAACGACTGACTAATCAAATACACGTCTGCTTTGCAGACTCCATGTTCGTGAGACATCAATCACGTCACATGGGGGATATTAATTAGGGTTTTGGTATGGCGGCCTACGGCACGTGTGTTCATCCACTACGAGAAATGTGAGTAAGTTGTGCAAGCGGTTGAGGGAGTTGGCAAAGTAATGGGTGGACGATCAACTAAGTCTCCACACGACATGGAACTTATTTTACCATGATCTCCCACTTTCCCATTCTTTCACTCAAGAAACCGTCATACTTACTGGGATCAATGTGTTAACTATTCTAACAATATAAATAAGTCCAAAAATCGACGACTGGAAAAACAACAATTCTCTCGATCAAAACTTATTCACAGAACTCAGCAGTTCATCAATTTGCAAAAACCCACAACACATCCACAATCCTTGATCATCATTGATCCCACACAATTCTCAGCTTCCCTCCTACAGATCAACCCATCTTCCTCTTTGTGACCGAATTGACTCTGGAACGACCATTGACTTGGATTAGGCCGGAGTCCTACAGATTGATCTCTCGAACTCAAAGCACTCCCGTGTAGTGCATCTGTGTGAGGTTAAGCAGTTTGCTCGGTTGAGGAGTCTCGTCCGAATGGTCATCTCTTCACTTTCCTAAAAAACCAGCAAATCGTTTTTCCCCATCTACAGATTGGCGACCACAGTGGGATATTAATCTCTCGGTTGTAATCTCAAATTCTCACAAAATGGTTGATCTTAGATCAGGTTCAGTCACAAATCCTAACCCAAACAACGCTAGCACTAGCAACAAATGTGGTACTCCAGAAACTACTCCCGTTTCCAACAACGGCACTGGCGATACCACTCCTCCGCAAACCAACATCGGAGACAATCCTTTATTCGGCAGGTCTTCTGAAGAAATCATAAGAAATCAACCTACCATAGGTGATCTCATGAAGGTGCAAGAAACTCTTGCTAAAAATCAGATTTACATGGCTAACACTCAGAAAGAGCTGTGCAATTATCTCAAAACTCTCACTGACAAGATGTCAAAGAAAGCTCAGGAGAAAGGAAAAGCCAAAGAAACATCTCCGGCTCCTAATCCTGAAGTTACTCCGATCCATATAGCAGATGATGATGAAGTGCACAAGGATGCAGATAACCCACCAACAAAGGAACCTGTAGGCTTCATCACTCGTGAAGACCTGGAACGCTTCATGGAGGATCGAGGAAAAGACAAAACATCATCTGTTCACCGTCATCAACCTCCATATCCTTCTGTTACGCAAAGAATTCCCCTCCCGAAAGGCTATACTTCCCCATCGTTCACACTATACAACGGAACAGGGAATTCTCGAGAACACGTCTCTCGATTCCTGGAGGCACTAAGAGAGCACGAACACAATCATGTCGTCCGTCTGAATGAATTCTCGAAATCTCTGACAGGCCGAGCATACACCTGGTATAACAACATTGCACCTGGGAGCATCGCTAATTGGGGAGAAATGGTTAATGCCTTCTACAGGAAATACTTCTTCGTCTCTGAGCAGATTACTCACTCTGATTTAGGAAGAATGGCTCAGAAGAACACTGAACATCTGAACGACTATGTGAAGAGGTTCAGAATTCAAGCTTTAGATTGTCATGACCCTAATGTCGTTGAACAACAATTGGTGGACTTTTGCATCAACGGGATGATCCCAGTCTACAGAGCCTTGCTGGAAAATCTCCGGTTCCAGACTTTCTCAGAACTCCATGAAGTAGCCAAGCGATCAGCAACTACTGTTCCAGCCCTACTGGAAAGAACAAAAGCTGCAAAAGTAGAAGAACCGCGAGACACTTGAGGTAGTGCCAGGCACCTGATTAACAAACAGTACAATATTCAACCTTCCATGAATGTTGCTGAAGAAAGCAAGAGGAAAGATGAGGAACAAAAACATAAGAACGTTCCTCCAGCATCTCATCCTACAAAGGCGCCAAGAAAGGACAATCAAAATCGAAACACGCAAGCACCATCTCAGCGTCAGCAGAATGACCAGGAAGAACCAGACTTTCCTTTCCCCATTGAAGAGGTTATCGAGCTATTGGAAGTCTGGATCCAAGATGGTGCGATCAAACTACCTCCCTTCAGGAGAGAGCCGACAGAGGAGGAAGTGGATAACACACGTTATTGCCGCTTTCATAGGTATGTCAGTCATTCGACAAGTGATTGCAGAACTTTGAAGTGCATATTCGAAGAAAAAGCTGATTCAGGAGAACTGGGGACTGAAGGGGTACACAAGAATCTTCTCCCAATCAGAACCTTTACGCTTTCTGAACAACCAGTCAAAGAAGTAGTCCAGTCATTAATTGAGCATATCTGCGAGTTTCTTTATCTATCAAATGCTTAAAGGAAGGATATGTTCGCGGCTTTGAACCATATAGTGTCTGGGAAATGTCTGTCCATACCAGAAACACCCCCTGAACCTCCAGTCACTGACAAAGAGATGTATAACTGGGGACTTCTCACCACAGTCAATCTCAAGGGAAATGAATTCAAGCGAGCGTTGGTTGATATTGGCACTACTGTCAATATCATCCCTTTGAAAACTCTCAGAGCTGCAGGTATCACTCGATAAGAAGCCATTCATGCTCCTGTTTCAGTCAGAGATCATGAAAGGGTCTTCAGGGATACGTATGGTTACATTATTCTCAAGATGAAAACTAGTTCAACCTGGGCAGAAACCAAAATTAGGGAGGACCCAGGATATGATATGTTCCTTGGACGAACATGGATTCATGCTGAAAAGGTAAATCCAACACCCTCAATTGTACATTTCTCTGTTGAAGAAAGCTCTGATTCAAAAAAAGTAAAGGATACTCCATCACTCGAGCATCTAGGGGAAGTCAAAGCCTTGATGGAATTGAGGAAAAAACCTGGAGAAGATGCACATGTTTTCATCAAAATGTTTTGCACTCAGGAAAGTCTCATTTCCCCTCATGTGTCCATATTATCAACTTTCAAACATGCTACCCTGGTCCGGGGACTCAATCTCGCTAATAATCTAGCACTCATCAAACGCTATGAGTGGTTGGTCTCGCCTCAATAATATTTTACTAAGTGGCTTAACGTGGAGCCTCTTCAAGTTGAACATCTCACCGAAAATTCTATTGCTGGGATGATTAACAAGTATGACAAAGAATATCTCGGATATCCTCCTGTAACTTCACATGAGTGTCTATATGTGCCACAAAGTCAGAAATCTTCGATGGCACGAGCATGGAACCCCATCATCATAGGAATGCCGAATCAGCAGAAGATCTTCAGGGTAAGAGTAATCAAGACAAACAAATTTTGTGAAGGAGATTTGGTTCTCAAAGCAGTTAAACGCAATATTCGTTCATCAATGAGGAGGTCTAATTGGGAAGGGCCTTTCATGATCACTAAGTCCGTAGTTGGTGGATACTACAAGTTGATCAACAGAGATGACAAAGCCATTGTGCCAGTGATACATGAGAATTGGCTCAAAGCCTTTGACGCCTGAGACATTCAGCGTCTTGGGGTGTTATTTGCTCAAGACACGAACGAACGTTCGAGACACCTAAAGCATTTTAGGATTTTCTTTCACCTGTATTTTCAATTCCTCCAAAATGTTTGCAATACTTGCATCCAGTATTTGAATTCAGTAATTTATCAAAGTTCTTTCATTTAAAGAAAAATATCTATCAAATCTAAAAGAAAATCCTCAGTCACTCACTCATCCAAAACCAATCAGAAAATCAAAACCAAAATAAAGTCTCACATCTCTCAGAAGTTCAGAGTTCAAGGGATTATGGAAAGAAACTAAAGGAGATCAGCAAAGAAATATTTTTGCTCCTCTGCAATCTTCAGGTTTCGTAAGGCTGCTTTCTCCGACTCCAATTCTTCAATCAACTGGGCGATCCTAGCCTCCTTCTTCATCACAGCATCACTTCTTAGAGGTACATTATTCTCGACTTCTTCTTTAATGGCTTTAATTCTCTCACGAAGCCACCCCACATTAAAACCCAGTTCCTCAGAATTATTCAAGTTGTACTCCCAATCAAAGAGTACATCTGGAGTGACAGTACTTCTAGCTCTGTCTCGTATATCAACTATAACATGCAAGATAGCTCCTACTTGCCTGGTTAAGAAGTAGACACGTTTTGGGTCTTTGGTAACGACAATGCAACCATACATCTCCCATATCTTCTCGTACAAACTGGCATATCCAGTAGCAACGCTAAATCCACCAACTAATTCATGATACGGGAGTAACTAACCAAACGGAGGCACACAAAAAATCCCTGCAGTAGAATATTTATGCACAATCATGCGGGTCTCTATCATTGGAGCAACTTCAGCAGTCGTGGGAATAGTTTCTTCTATTATTGGAGCAATCTCTTCCATTATGGGTCTGGTTTCTTCTACCCCTGCAGTAATGGTGATTTGAGCTTCATTCTCTTCGAAAACTTCAGTAGCAACATTCTCTTGGCAATGAGGTACAGAGATGGTAACATCATCAACTCGATTCTCCACATGGTTTGAATCATCATTGGCTCCACTATTCTCTACTTCGACATTTGGAACCTAACATGAAGATTACGCTGGATTAGGACGCTCCAAGCATGAAAATCAAAAGGCAATCATAAAATACAGCATGTAAGTGAACTAATACTATCTAAGTTCTTTACTATACATCCAATGCATGAGCAAATAGTGTGAAAGTCATAAAAAAACGTTTTTCAACAAGCTCGTCTGAAGAGATTTTACACTTCCCTGTATAAGACGACGAACTGGGAGCAATTGGTAAGTAATATAAGGTTTACTCATATACCATTCTATTCGTATGGATGTCCTCTACAACATATCAAAATTTCATAATAATTGGATAAACTAGCAAAGAGATGTGGCCAAAACATTGGACTACATGACAGCTGAAAATTTTCTGGAAGTCTCCTCGGAGTTTACTGTTTTGCTGATTTAGGCCCCTAAATATACTCAAAACTCAAAAATATTCTCTTATAAAGCTTGTAAATTTCCTGGGCATGAAAAAACTGGTGTAGATCGTAAAAATCCGACATCATACGAAGATTCTACAACATTTTTACTAAGAGGCTGAATTCTGGATTTTATGGTGACGTATTTCGGCAAAATTTCTCGTATATTCACATGGATTCTCATTCATTCACAAATCAGTAATTTTATACTTCTATGAAGAGAGTACAGGAGGAACACTTACTTGAAGGGTTTCTAAGTCGCTCGAAGGATTGATGTTATCGAAACCATCATTAGTAGCATTAGTATCTCCATTCGGTTCCGGGTTTTGAAGGTTTTCCATCTCCTCATTCCCCAAGGAATAATGTGCTTCATCAATATGTTGTTTATCCATGATGATCGCTTGCACTTCTCCTCCTGGGTACATCAACAACAACTGTTATTGTTTCATTCAAGGAGATGCCATGATCGCTTACACGAAAGAGATACTTACATCGACTTCTTCATCGGTGCTGGATTCCTGAATTTTTTTCCCAGGAGCAAGTTGAAGACCGTCAATAATCGATGGAGCAAAATTCTGAAATAAATTAACAAATATTTGTTTTGTGATCCTAATTACGAGGATAAGAAAAGCCGTAATGGAGGAAGCATTGATAACTCACCAAAGAAACGGCTGGGGACTGACAGTTCAACCAGGCGCAGTCAATACCTTGACTTGGAATTGATCACTTGTGCAAATCGCACGTTTTCCTAGCTCGCTCGTGCAATCACACTCCATAAAATTATAATTAACGTTTTGCACACATGGCCGTCGGTCCATCTCATTCAACTGAAGGCATGAGAAGAATTAAGAAGAAGATATAATAAGGGATTATTATTTAAAAGTAATTCCTAACGCAATGTTTATGCAGTCAAGTTGCTCAAACGATCAAAATAACATCTACTTCAACGAGAAAATTAAATGACCAACTACTCAGGAAGATTGCAAGCAAGACTAATCATCAGATTCATCGGATTTATTATCATCTTCTCGATCATCGTCCATGAAATCTTATTCAAGTTCTTCATCAGAGTCATTGTCAGAATCTTTACTTGGGACTTCTTCCAATTGGTCTTCAGGATCATCATACATCGCATCCAAGTAGTCGTCTTCTTCGCACTCGGCTCGAAAATCAGCTTTGGCCAATCGTTCAGCCCTCATACCAGGTGGATATGGCTTAATCTTACGCTCAAGAGGTTTCCAGGGAGATTCAACCTCATATGCATATGAATCAGAAGCTACACCGTCAAGACGAGTTCGAATCTCACTTTCAGCTGCCAGTCTCGCTTGTTGAAGTTGCTGCCTTTTCCGCTGATAAGCTGCAAGTTTTTCATCTTCGGCTTTTCTTTTCTGGGATATCTCATCATGTCTTCGCTTCTCTTCCGCATCCACGTAAGTCAAGAATTCTTTCATTCCCTCACGAATGGCTCTCATACGATGAATAGACATATCGCGTATCAGATTTTTGGCATTTCTGAAAGGTTGATCTACCTCTGCGTGAACGTCCACTAAGTTCTTCATTTTCAGTTTGATGTTTATGGAGCATTTCCCAGAAGAGTCAGAAACATAGTCATCACCAGGAGCTGCCATTATCTGCTGCCAAAAATGCGGAGTCAAAACAAGTCGGCAATAATATGCGCCAAAATGGTAACTCTCAAACTCTTACCTGTTTACAATCTCACTAGATGTAGTGACTATAATACGACGCTTCTTTAAAACCTGCAAAGACGAACAAAAAACCTCATTATTCAAAATCATAACTTGATTTTCATAAAACTGCGAACCATGCATTCATGAAATTTCCATCATGTGAGCAGTTCACATAAGCACTGAGCGAATGCTCATTGCTTTCCGTGCATACATTATCAAGTCACGAAATCCATACAAACAATATTTTATCAAAAATTGTTTACTTCTAGCAATTGCTGAAAATCAAAATTTGATTTTTACAAAATTTTAAGATTCCGTGAACAAGTCACGTAAAAAAAATCGTGAGTTAATAACTCATGTAAGCTTAAAAATATATATATATATATATACGTGAATAGTTCACGTACACGAAAAAAAAAATCGCTCGAGCGAGCGTTCTTCTATCAAACAGGGGTCTTTTCTATTATACAAAGGTCCTCATGCTCAAAATAAAATTTTGTTTTTATGAAAACTCATAAACAAAAAATTTCCTACTGCAACTAGATCATATCTATTTAAAAAAAATATATACATATCTCTTTCATGTTAAGGATTATTGTTCGTTTCCTAAACCGACGGACGGACGGACGTCTGTTTGCTAAAAACAAATTTTTCATAAAACCTACACATGCGTGCATACCTATGGAATTTTGTTTTGAACAACCCATGAACGAACAAAAAAAAAACTCACCTTTGATCGGCCGGAGTTGGCCGGAAGTTTGCCAATGGCAACCGGCGGTAACAGCTCCGGCGGAAATCTCCCTCCTCTTCTTAGATCGGACATAAAAGGGTGAAGAGGAGAGTGGTCGGTCAGTCAAGGGAAATAAAAAAAACTTAGGGCTTCTTCCCTTTTATATAAATTTTACTTCCAAAAACCTAATAAAACAAGGATTTCCTATTTTGGGCTCGGGCCCGTAAACGCTAAACCGACCAAAACTGGACATCCGACCATCCAAATCAGCAGTGCTTCGTCTCTCTGTACTCACGAGATGACACTCTATAATACTGTCAGAGTCCTTACCTGCGCATTTGCTCGTACATGACACCATTGGAGCAAATCGGGGATTCTGAGAATACCTTTGCACGACTGAGTTCAACTGCTTGACTCGTCAACTGGAAAATCACCATCTAATGCTTACTGCGGAACATGACTGTCCCTCACTAAGCAGGGGGCTTAATGTTGATGGTGGATTTTCGACAAAGGTTAAAATCGTAAAATCATGATAATGCATGTTTCTGACCCGGCTTCAGGAACGCATGTGACGATTCATATTTTACGATCCGTGAACCGTTTCACGATCTCTGACTGAGTGAGCGTTTCTCTCAGAGCAATGATGAATATGTTTCTCGAAAGGCCTCCGCCTGAGCATTCGATGCTACACACACTTAATCATACCTCTATGTAGAATCAAATGATTGGGCGGTTCTCTAAACATAATATATTTTTAGAGGGCTTAACGCGTTCAGGACGTCACGTTGCTCGCTGTTCCCTGACTACATAGAGAGACCCTCCTTTACATAGAATAATGATTGGGCGGTTCTTTAGACATAGTTGTTTGTTAAAGGGCTTAACGCCTTCAGGACGTCGACGCTGCACGTTGTTCCCTAACTATGTATAGAGACCGTGTATAGATTCAGGCAGCTCTCAAGACATAATTGTTTGTTAGAGGGCTTAACGCCTTCAAGACGTCGACCCTGCACGTTGTTCCCTGACTATGCACCCTTCAGAACGAGTATGATTCTTCAACTATCTCATATATCGATTCTGCAAATAGATTAATTATATCGTGATATTCATCCACTAAATTCCTAGAAAATAATTTATTCTATCTCATTACTCCGTTCCCTGAATCCCCCGGATGGATTCATGGATTAGTAATAGATAACCATTTCATTTTTATTACTCCGTTCCATGAATCATTCTCCGCTGAATTTCATAAATTAGTAATAATTACTCAACGAGCGTCTGGACTATCACCGAGTAAGCCCCAAGAAAATGGTGCAAGTGTACTCAACGATGATGCACGAACGAGCATTAAAAAATATGGGCAAACGAGGAAACCTACATAAAATAGGAGAGAGAAAATAATAATAAAAAAATAAAAAAAGGCGCTAGGGACCGGGCCCACCGGCCGGACGGGCCTCTTCCTTTATTTTTTCTTATTTTATTATTTTCATGATCTCATGAAAACTCCTTCATTCGAGCAACTTTCCTTGTTTGAGCAAAGCTCATGGTTTCTCCATATTTTCGTTCAAAGATGAAAAATAATAAAAATAGGGGAAGGTGTCGCGGGACCGGGCTACCTTGCCGGCCGGCCTACCTTGCCAGCCGGCCATGCCATAGCCATTTCCGGTCCCACACCTTGCAATCCCTTGATTTCATAATTATTATTTCCCTCATTTCATGAAACTCCTCCGTTTGAGCAAAAACCCTGGTTTTTCCATATTTTCTCAAATATTGCTCAAACCATGAAAAAAGCCAAAAGTCAAATGGTAACATGACCGACTAGGCTACTCACAAAAAATATTTAAATATTATTATTTTAATATTCTCAAAAATATTGATCAAACGAGCAAAGTTCTACTTGCTCATTCTAGCAAAATCAAGAATTTCAGTCAAAGATCAAACTCTTCTGAAAATCCAAAATATTGCTCAAATGCACACCAGAAAATACCATCACTCTCAGGACTGAGACACGGACATGTTTCCTTGACCGACCAAGGCCGGACCTAAGGCTTGCAAGGAGATGGTCCCACACATCTTTATAATTCTGACCTAATTTGCTCAATTGATCATATTGGGTCCAAACTCTTTCCAACCAACTTGGAATCTGCTCATTCGACCGTCAGGTGGTCCCATACCACCAAGGGACGGTTCTATGCTCCCTTGGCCGGTCCCTCATTTCTCCATAATTAGGTTTTATCACTTAATGCTCAAACGAGCACTATTCTAATAAGTGATTAAACCTGCATTTAATCATACTTTCACCAACCAGTCAACAAAGGACTTTGGTGCACGCTCACCCAGGCACTTGGGCGCTACATGGTCGTCCATCATCCCATGTAGCCGGTCACTCCATCACTCAGTGGCATATTTTCAATAACTCATCTATGGATGAACAATTGATCAAAATTAGGGTTTCGAACAAATGCTCTGCAAATCATGATTTTGAGCAATTTCAAACACTAATAAATCTATGTTGACCAACAATCAACATCTGGATTAATTATATAATATTTGGTAGGATACCAATATTTTAATTAATATTTTATTGGGTCACGTTACCAATAATTCATCGAATGAGCAATACTTGCTCAATTGCTCGAATATTGATCCAACTGTCAATATTAAGTAATTTATCGAATTGAGCAATACTTGCTCAATTGCTCAAATATTGATCCAACTATCAATATTCAGTAATTTATCGAATTGAGCAATACTTGCTCAATTGCTCAAATATTGATCCAACTATCAATATTCAACAATTTATCGAATTTACAATATTTGCTCAAACGAGCAATGTCAACATCATTCAAGAACTATATGTCTGACATGTTCAATCCATGAATCACTAAGTATTCGTCAATCATGCTCAATTCAACAAAACTTAGACTCACTGTCTAATCAAGTCAACGACTGACTAATCAAATACACGTCTGCTTTACAGACTCCACGTTCGTGAGACATCAATAACGTCACATGGGGGATATTAATTAGGATTTTGGTATGGCGGCCTATGCCACGTGTGTTCATCCACGACGAGAAACGTGAGTAAGTTGTGCAAGCGGTTGTGGTAGTTAGCAAAGTAATGGGTGGACGATCAACTAAGTCTCCACACGACATGGAACTTATTTTACCACGATCTCCCACTTTCCCATTCTTTCACTCAAGAAACCGTCATACTTACTGGGATCAATGTGTTTACTATTCTGACAATATAAATAAGTCCAAAAATCGAGGACTACAAAACAACAATTCTCTCGATCAAAACTTATTCACAGAACTCAGCAGTTCATCAATTTGCAGAAACCCACAACACATCCACAATCCTTGATCATCATTGATCTCACACAATTCTCAACTTCCCTCCTACAGATCAACCCATCTTCCTCTTTGTGACCGAATTGACTCTGTAACGGCCATTGACTTGGTTTAGGACGGAGTCCTATAGATTGATCTCTCGAACTCAAAGCACTCCCGTGCAGTGCATCTGTGTGAGGTTAAGCAGTTTGCTTGGTTGAGGAGTCTTGTCCGAATGGTCGTCTCTTCACTTTCCTAAAAAACCAGCAAATCGTTTTTCCCATCTACAGCTGCACGGCCAACCTTCTTTGAGTGATCGGTCAGTGGCTCCGCTTGCAAGTTGTAAGGGTTTCGATTGGCTGAGGCAAAAGTGGTCCCACCGGTGCGTATCACAGAGCTTGTCCGACCGTGTTTGGAGGTGGCTAGGTTTAATAAATCAGTCGGCCAAAACGTACGGCCGTGATTGTTTTAAGACTGACATGGGCAGCCTATATACAATTCCTTAAGGAATTAGGTGTGTCGACTAGCCAACTTCCACTTTTAATCAAAAGTGTATGCGGCGCTCTTGGAGCGATTTGATTGGTCGATGGAAAAGAGGGGCTAGCAAGCAGACAGCGCTTGCTAGGGAAAACCGGCCTGGTGTAGTCGCGCCTCCTTTTGCTGCTGCTTTTATTTTCCGCAGTTCCTTTTATTTCTTGCTTTCCAATTCTTAATAGGATCTTGCTCCTACTAGCTCCATGATGGATTATTTTCCTAGTTTGCCTAGGTTTGGTCGTGACCAATAGGGTTCGAGATATTGCGCAGGCAGCAAAAAATCTAAAAAATTTAAATTAATAAAATTAGGTTAGAAAGATTGAATTTTGTGAGCTGACACAAAATCAATCAATTTCTGGTGAATTTTGTGCGTTCATACAAAATCACTAATTATGTTTCAGAGGGAAGCATAAATTTGCGTGCCTCTGATCGGTGCCTAATAATGCGTATTTATAGATCATTTTAGTGGTGTATATGGTATCTCAAGAGCTAGCTTTAGTGTCTTACTTTAAACCAAACTGTGCATTTTGTGTCTCGAGGCATCAGTAATCTTATTGTTATAAACACTGATAGTTTCTGATTGTTTGTAGGAGCATAAAGAGAGCACGGTTGACAGAGTTATTGCGGAAAGTGAAAATGTGGAAGGAAATTCAAATGCTGGCAACGGGTATCACTGGACTTACATGGGCCGAAGTGTTAGCCCAAGTATAATTCACCTATGAAGCAAAAAGAAAATAAAAGAAAACAACTTCACCATGTATACCTAAGCTAGGTAATGGTGCTCGACACTCATCCATGTTTTCTATTTTCTCTTGAAAACCACTTCTATTTTCCCAATTTCTTCCTCTCTGTAAAACCCATACCTCCACCCGACAACAGTACTCTTCAACCTTCATTTCTTTCTCCCTAATTCACTTCCTCTCTCTACTGGACACCGCCACCCTGCTCCAATTGTTCCTTCCACTGCCGACCAACCAATGTTCTCCTTCACTTGGTAATGAAATTCTCTGCAAAATCAACATCAAGTGACAATCGGTGAAGACAATCAGGCGGCTGTGTATAATGAAGACTATGCATCAGTGGTGAGTCCCAAAAACCATTAAATCCCTAATTTTGTGGTTGTACTTTGTTGAAAATGGGATTGGAGATTGGGGGAATTTTTGTATAAATAGGGATGGGATTGTGATGAAGAAAGCAAGCCCGGGGTAGCTTGTGCAACAATCTGTAGTAGATGTAATTTAGGTTTTCTATTTTGTTAATTATGTTTTAATTTCTTCTTAGGGTTGAGATGAAACCCCTAAATAATTAGAATCTTTTGGTTTGATTTTACTTTGTTCTTCATGGAACTTTTATTGAAAGCATGATTGAATCTATAAAAAACATCAAATTACTTTCACCTTGTATGTCATGCATCCATGGTTGGTAAAATAATTCTTTGTATGTTTTCAAGCACTATTTGAATGATTTAGCTCAATTTGTGATTATATATGCCTTAAACAGATAGATAATGCTAGAAATTGACATCTTTTGCTGAGATTAAATCATCATCTTTGTTAGTGATTATATCACATCTTCAAGGTAGTTTGAGGCTAGAACTTCTATAGCTCCTTGATTGAAGGGAGAGCTAGTATATCAAATTAGTGATTTCTATGCATTTAGGAGGTGGATTCGAAGCCCTAGTTTACCCTTTATTGCTTTGTAATCTTATTTCTTTTGTATAATCATCCATCACTTTGCCGTATCGACGCAAACAAAACCCCTTTTTGTTACTCTTTTGATTGAATCAGTTGTAGTAAGGATATAGTTTAACCTCAACACCCACCTTTTCCTTGTGGATCGACCTGTGCTTTCCATGTGTTGCATATCGACACTGTGCACTTGCGGTTATCATTGTAGGCTTGTTTACAGACCTACCAGCCTCTAATTGAGTATTTCCATGCATATCTTAATCCTGACACTTCGGGAAATTCATGTTACTCAGTTTCGAGCGAACATTAATTGTCATGTCATGTCAATATCAAGAGTTCGGCTGGGGAACATAGCATAGAATGAATACTCGGCAGGCTCTGGCATTAGTGAGTAATGCAACTAGGATCTTAAATACTCATTAGGATCTATACTAGTGAACAATTCATCTATGAGCTTGAGTTTCAATATAATATGAAGAGGGACATAGGCACTCATCAGATATATTCTTCAAATTCCTTGCGGAATATGGACATATCAAAGTCTACTACTTCTTATGCCGGGTCAGGTAGACAGACTTTTACAGTTTTCGCCCTATACTAAAAACCACCATCAACATGTATATACTATACATATTGTATAATACTCTAGTGATGTGACATGGTCATAATTGTATGATCATAGTATTAGGGAATTAGACTACGAAGTATAACGCTTATCTTTTGAACTTCGTAGATATGACATCGACATAAGAGTATATATTGTTATGATTATGTGAATGGGTTATGGTGAATATTTCATCCTAGGAAACAATGTTTTACATTTGTTTAAAGGAAGTACAATCATGAACTTGTTTCGTGAATCAAAAGGGAAATCATTGGGCTTATTGGTCCGGCTATTCATTGCAAATCTTTGTATGACCAATATGTGTGAGATGGTAGAACCGATCTTAACTTATGTTATGTATCTTGGTATAACTAATCAAAACGCCTGACTTATGATTTGGTATGACTGGTTTTTATTAATTGGTGTAACCGATCCTAAGTAATCACCATGTGATGGTATGATCGATCCTTGTAATTGGTGTGACCGATCCTAGTAATTGGTGTGACCGAGCATGAGTATGTGTAATCGATCCTTGTAATTGGTATAACCGGTCCTGGTAACTAGTGTGGCAGATCACAAGTAATACTATGTGTTTATGGAACCGATCCTTGTAACTGTTATAACCTATCCTAGTGACTCGTGTGACCGATTACAAGTATTTCCATAATTAGGTATAACCGATCCTAGTGATTGGTAGAACCGATTGAACCCAGGTATGTGATTTAGTGTTTGATCAATCACATAGTAGTCTTGGAAAATAGGTGAACCAATTCTAAACTTGTTTAGAAGTATGGTATAACCGATTCCAAGAATGCAAATCCATGTAAATATGAAATAAGGATTTGCAATGAAAAGATGTCAACATATTTTGAACACGAACAGTAACTCTTATCATTTATTGTTCAAATATATTCCTTAGTACTCAAGGTGATCCTGTGCCGAAATAAATTGAGAATCTTTTAATTAAGGTTGTTGGTTTTATATGCTTTAATTACCAGCAATTAAATGCATATTTCTTGAGAATAAAAAATAGTAATGTGCATTTACTAATTGGATATTTTGTATTGGGAGATTTTGGAAATATTGGACAAGCATTTATTGGAATTATGAAAACTGAATTTTGCCATTAATTGCATATCTTGAGAATATTTTCGTTTTTGGAAATTCCTTGGTGTCCAAACATCCTTGGTCTATAAATACCTATGTTTTCATTTCTAGAAAACTATCCTAAGAACCAGGCAAACTTCATTTCTTGTTGTTTCCAGTGGAATCATTTATTCGGAGAGGAAAGTATCCTAATTAGGTGAAATCTCTTACGACCACTCGTTTAAGGACTTATATGGGATCAAGAAGTTCTACGAGTACCATTGGTGGAAAACTAGATAATTGCAGTGTTATTAGTTTTCGATTGATTTGATTGACTAACGGTTGTTGAAACTTTGATTGCACCTAGTTTGTTTATTCTTGAGAATCTTCTCTTCTGATATAAGATTCACTCAAACTAGATCGAAGTATCGACGGGATCTTTAGAACTGTTGTTAGACTTAGATCTAAAGACATCTTGTGATAATCCATTGTTAACAGACTCCATTCTGTGTGTGATTGATCACAAGAGATTCAAGTGGTGTTGTGCAGGTTATTGAAGATCAAAGAAGATTTGAAGACGAAGAAGATTTCTTATTGGTTTTCGTATCTTGTAAATTGTGTGCACAAACCTTGATTGGCTGGGATCCAACTAGAATCGGATTTATTAGATTGATTAGTTGTGTGAGATACGCATTCTCAATATATCTCTTTGAGAGCTATTTTGATTGAGTGTGAATCTATACTTGACTATTTCGGTAGTCAAAGTTAGATTGATCTAACCAGACAAAGGATTTTATTAGATTAAACGGAAGAGCCTTTGTCATCGACTCATCTATATCTTGTAGCAAAGATTGATTAGAGTGGTTACCAAACAGATTCTTCCTTTGCTGTTTGGAATATGATCCAAAGGACTTTCCATTCACGTGCGTGACTCTAGAAGTCTAAGGCGCATGGATACTAAGGGAACCAAGTAACTAGGGGTAGTCTGCTTGGTCTCAACTATACGAAGTTAGTTTAGATTTTTTATAGTGGCTTAGTTCTTAGAGTACTCAAAACTGGACTAGGTCCCGGGGTTTTTCTGCATTTGTGGTTTTCTAGTTAACAAAATCTTGCTGTGTCTTTTACTTTAATTTCCGCATTATAATTGTTATTATAATAAAGTAAAATACACATACGTTAACTCCGTTATACTTGATAGTGATCCTATAGAGTTTGGTTATTACCGAACCTATTATCAAGTAGCACACTTTGATTGTTGTATCGTCTCGATCTTGTATCCATAGTCAATCACACAAGTTATCTTGTTGTCGTATTGTCTCGATCTCGTATCCATAGACGATCACACAAAGTGTGAATACTGAAGTTGTTGTGTTGTCTCGACTTTGTCCATACACGATCACACTTGGTAAGAGGACTTATAGGTTGAAATAAAAAGATTGTGGTGTATTTGGATACCCTCGTCTTTTCACCTTGTCCATATTTGAACACCAAACTGTATTAAACCGCTACAGACTCTAGCCTACTATCAATACTTCGGAATGGAATGTAGTTGAGACCGAATCCACCATCACAGTAATTCAGTTACAGTCACGCCCCTTACGCCTCTTGAATTTCGCAAGACTTTGCGTAATTGATTCCCTTAGCTGACGTCCTTTATAGCCTAAGAGTTGCTTCAACTCAATTGAAGACTTTAAACCAATCTTCCTCCCACAGATAAGCTTATATGTGATTTTTGTTTTGATCAAAAGATCAAGGTGAGATAGGAAATCGTTTGCAATAAACAAAGTCTAGCAAACCTAAAAATTCGGAACTAACAACCCTAAAGAGCATCCTAGATTATTATTCTCCTCACAAGTAAAACCTACTCTGATTTCAATAAAAACTTGTTATAGAGGAATATACTTGTGGAATCATAAAGTCTGAGATGAAAAAACTTTGTGATTTCTATCTATCTTGCTTGATCAGAGTGAGACTCAACAATTAGTAGTAATATCAGGATACATGAACTATCAAGATAAACATAGTCAGACCTGGCTTCACGAATCCCTAAGCGAAGTCTTTTTAGTCGCTAAACCTAAAAAAGGTTTAAAGGAGAAGACAATTCTAGTTTACAACTAAGACACACAAGAAAAGTATCGGGGATTCAAAGATCCCAGGTGCTTGAGGTTCTCCTTATCTAAACTTTCAAAATCAAAGGTTGATTTAGATTTAAGCTAAGGTAGCTTTGGAATTAAGCAAACAATATCCACCGTTAGATGAATCTTTGATTTGAGATTAACACAACAAAATATACACTCTGGTTATGAAGAACCGTAAATGAACCGTGTATAATGACTTGTTCATGAAAGGTTAGCCGATACTAGCCAGACGAACTATAAGCTTAACCATTTTCATATAACACTTTAAGACTTTAATCTTGAGTCACAACCATTTGTTATAATTTGATCAAATATGTCTAGACGTGTTTTTAGAGAATTTCTCAAATGCCGATTATCTCATAGAAAGAATTCTGATGCATCTGAAAATATTCGAGTAGGTAAGCACGTGTACTTGGTACGTGTACTTAGTTTCCAGTTCTTGAGTTATTTTGTCATGGTACGTGTACCGGGTTTGTATACCCTTAAGACAAAACAAGTTCAGGAGTCTACTGAAAATTTACGGTATGCATACTAGGTATGTGTACCATGCTGAGTTGATGAGTCAACAAACTTTTTTGGGTTTGCATACTCGGTATGTGTACCACGTCGGTACGTGTAATGGGAACGTACATGTACTACGTCTCCAGACCTATAATAGTTACGCTAGTATGTAAGATGATACGTGTACTGTCATGTATCCAGATTTACAGTAGTTCTATATCTCTCTAATAATCTATTTGAAACATTCCCGAATAACATCAATGACACATATCACTGTTCCAGACTATTTTCAAATGATTAACTTGAATCACGATTTAGGTCATAAACAATAAATTGCTTTTAACCAAATTCATTAAGTGTGAACAAATTTTTTTAATCTTAGTCATACATATTTCGAGAATAATTAACAAGATAAACTTGACTCGAAATTTCTGTTTTGCATGTAAAGTCCACTTTAGTCATGCGACTTAGTCTCATAGATAGAAAGGTGAAAACTTGAGTAATAGGTGGTCCATTCTTCACTTACCTTTTATTGATGAAGTTATCCAAAATCTTTGGTTGATCTTTGCCTTCAAACGGTAGCGCAGTGATGTTTGGTACTCAACTACACACTTATATTCTAATCCGAACTTGACTAATTGTAAACTAGAAATCAAGATATAGTTTTGATCAACTAAATTTGAAAACAAGCTTGAGATAGCAACACTTGTGAGTTCGACCGAGCAATGCTTTAACACCCCTGCAAAAACAAAAGAATAACAAGAAAAACAACCTTTACCAGAGAAAGGTTGAAACCGGATTTTAGCTTTTACGTGCCAATAGCAAAAGCCTAAAACCGAAAAGACAGGGCACTAACCTACCTTGACAACACAAATAGACTTTCTAAGATTTTTGAAAGTTTCTATGTCTAGTGGTTTGGTAAGAATATCAGCTAGTTGTCGTTCAGAAGGAATATATTTTAGTTTGATAATCTCATTCTCATATAATTTTCGAATAAAATGATACCGAATATCATTGTGTTTAGTACGAGAATGTTCAACTGGATTATCTATTAGTCGAATAGCAGTGGAGTTATTGCAGAGAATACTCAAAGTTGGAATATTAATGCCATAATCAATAAGCATTTGTTTCATCCACAATAGTTGTGTATAACAAGTACCCGCAGCAATATATTCAGCTTCACAGGTTGAAAGAGACTGAGAATTTCTTACTATGCCAGGCTATTAGATTTTGACCAACATAGAAACAACCACCATATATACTTTTTTGATCCTCTACACATCCTTCCCTATCAGTATTTTAGTAGGCAATAAGAATGTTATTGGTTTCCATAGAATATGATAAACCATAGTCCGTGGTTCCTTTGACATATCTAAGGATTCTCTTTACAACTTTAAGATGTGATTCTTTTGGATTTTTTTTAATATATAACACATCATTCTACATTAAGATCTGTACATGATATTGTCCGCGTATATTTGTGCGATTATGCGACTAGAACATTCTTTCCATTCCATTTAGTGAAAAATGTCTTATCAGCACCACCTCTAGAGAATCCTTTTTGAAGTAAAAAGGATGTTAATTTATCATACCAAGCTCTTGGAGCCTGTTTTAGACCATAAAGAGCCTTTCTGAGTCTAAATACATGATCAAGAAATGAGAGATCTTCAAATTCTTTAGGCTGAGCAACAAAGACTTCCTCTTTTAGATCTCCATTAAAAAATATAGATTTAATGTCCATTTGAAAAAGTTTGATCTTATGATTTCAAGCATAAGCAACTAAAAGTCTAATTGATTCTAAACGAGTTACTGGAGCAAAGGTTTCACCAAAATCAATACCTTCTATTTGCAAATATCCTTGAGCAACAAATCTGGCCTTATTTCAAAAAACAGTTCCATATTCATCTAATTTGTTCTTGAAGATCCATTTTGTCCCGAAAATATTGACCTCTTCTGGTTTCGGGACACGTTTCAAAACTCATTGTCTTTCAAACTGATTGAGTTCCTAATGCATTGAGTTCACCCAAGCAGGATCATTAAGAGATTCTTCTACATTTTTTTGGCTTTATAGATGAAATAAATCATGTGTGATGACAAACATTCTGAAGTTTCCTACGAGTCATTACTCTGGCATTAGCATCTCCAAGGATATCTTCTTCATAATTTCTAAGATGTACCCACTTTGGATGTTTGTGAGTTTCACTTTCAATGTTGCTAGGACTCTCAACAACATTTTTTGTGTCATCTTTATCATCTGGATCACATGTTGTAGGAACAACTACAGGTTCTTCCTCATTGAGCTTTTCTTTGCTCACAGTTTCTGAAGGAGGTAACTCAGACGCAATATATGATTATCTTGTCTGAAATCACTAATGTCAACCACATTGACTGATTTTATCATAACTTTAGTTCGAAGATTATATACTCTGAAAGCACAACTATCAGATGCATACCCAAGAAAAATTCCTTCATCACTTTTAGAATCAAATTTTCCTTTATGTTTTCTGTCCTTAAGGATATAACATTTTCTTCCGAAAACCCTTAAATAGCTTAGATTAGGTTTTCTCCCGTAAACTCTATTTATGAGATAACAAGCTATAAACACAGCTCCCCTCCAGAATGTGAGTGGTAGATTTTTATTCTGAAGCATTACTCTAGCCATCTCTTGAATATTTATGTTCTTCCTTTCAGCAACACCATTTGCTTGGGGTGTAATGGGAGCAGAGAATTGATGATAGATTCCTAACTTATTGCAGTATTCATACACTTTTGTATCTTTGAATTCTGTACCACCCGCTTCTTACTTTCTTTAGCTTACGACCCTGTTCATTTTGAATAACAGTTATTCATGCTACGTCGTCCTCGAAAGATTATCTTTCCAGACATATCTTCAATATCACACCCTGTCATATTGAATATAACCTTGTGACCTTTATAACAAATTTGACTTACTGAAAGAAGTTTGGCTTTCATACCATTGACATAAACAACATTATGGATTTCAGGTATACCTGGAAATTTGATAGTTCCCTTCTTGCTGAGGAGGCAGCTGCTTCCATTTTTCGAAAGTTACAGATCTTTCTTTATAATCTTTTGTCATCATAAGCCATGAGTGATCACCTTTCATATGTCTACTGCAACCATTATCCAAAAACCATTAAAATGGTGAGGTAGTTTGGAACAAAAAAGCACCCAGACAGCTTTCAATAAGTCCCTTATTACAGGTCCTTTCTCAGAAAGAACATTAGACTGCTTTTTCTGAGACTTAGTAAAGTTCTTGAATATGCCAAGCAAAAGTTTAGTATGTTTAAACAAAGTTTTTGCATAGAAAACTTTCTAATTAAAAACTTTACATGATTGTTGGAAGTGTCCCTGTTGATTGCGGAAAAGACAGGTAAAGTTAAAATATGTTTTGTCTATGCTACTACCTATTTCATTCAATTTTTAATTTGAGAATGAATTATTAAGGTTTAGATTAGAACTTTGGAAAGTCTCCTTTTGGGGAAGTTTCTAAGGTTCTTTAACAAGCTTCTTATCAACCAAGATATTGGTAATCTCTTCACCCAATAACTTGTTTTATTCAACTTGTTCTTCTAACATTGTATGTAGTACAAATTCTCTTTCTTATGCGGCTTATAAGTCGCATTGAAGACTATCTAATCTTGATGGTACGTTTTCTAAATCAATTATAGGTTCCGACAAAACCATTTTGAATTCTAGTCTTATAGGTTGGATTGCACCAAACACAGATTGTTAGATCTTTTCGTGTTTGCCTGCTCTGATACCAATTGAAATGATGAGGGTATCAAAGTACACCACAATATTTTCGTTTTAACCTATAAGTCTGATACCAAGTGTGATCGTCTACAGACAAAGTCGAGACAATACAACAACAAGGTATACACTTGATAATAGTTGCGGTATTAAATCGGTATACTATAGGATCACAATTAAGTATCTTGGATTAATGTACTGGCGTATTTACTTTTAATTATAATTTCATAATGTAAAAGTAAATCACACAACAAGATTTTGTTAACGAGGAAACCGCAAAATACAGAAAAACTCCGGGACCTAGTCCAGGTTTGAATACTCTCAGAATTAAGCCGTTATACAAAGAACAAAGCCAACTTCATATAGTTGAAACCAATTAATGTACCCCTAATTACTTAGTTCTCTTTGTATCCCTGCGCCTACAACCGTCTGTCCAACACACGTGAATCCCATGATAGAAATCATTATCTTGAGTTGTTTTACCGATATAAAGTATTAAGCACTCAACGCCTTTTGATCGTGTTCCAAACAGTGAAGGAACAAAGCTGTTTGGTAGCTACTCCAATAATCTTTTAAGAAAAGATATGTTGAGTTTGTGACAAAGGCTTTTTCGTTTAAAAAAGTAAACTCCTTTGTCGGGTAAGATCATTCCAAATCCGAAATAATCATATCTAGATTCACAACTATCAGATTCAGATACTGAAGAATCAAATGATAGTTTTCGATCTATACGACTATTTTATCAAATCTATCAAAGATAAATCAGATCTTAGTCGGATCCCAGCCGATCAAGATATGTGGACAAATATCACGAGAAGCGAAAACCAATAATAAAAAACTTATTGTCTTCAAATCTTCAATTTCCTTCAATTGTACCTACACACAAAAACTTGATTCCACTAATAATCGATCACGCATAGAACGGAGTATGTTAGCAATGGATGATCACAAGTTGTCTTCAGATCTAAAAACAGTTCTTAAGATCCCGTCAATACTTTGACCTAGTTTGAGTGACCTTATGTCAGAAAAGAAGGCTCTCAAGAATAATCAAACTAGGTGCAATCAAAGTTTCAACAATCCTTAGTAAATCAAATCAATAATTGAAAACTAAAATAACAATGCAATTATCTAGTTTCCCACCAACGGTACTCGTAAAGCCTCTTGATCCCACAAAAAAATTTAAACGAGCAGACGTAAGAGATTTCGCCTAATTAGGGTACTGTCCTCTCCGGATAGTCGTCTCCACCAGAAACAACACGAATGAAGTTTTCCTGGATCTTAGGATAGTTTGCAAGAAATGCAGACTTAACTATTTATAGACCAAGGTTGTTTGGACAACAAAGAAATTCCAAAACTAAAAAATCTCAAGATATGCAACAAAGTACCTAATTTCGGTTTTCATATTTCCAACTAATATCCAACCTGTAATTCCGAAATTTATCTTTGGAAAATATATAATATTAGTTTAGCACTTAACTAGTTTCTTAGGGTAGTTATTCAGAAAGGTGTTGGAGCCCAGCTTGTTGCTAGGATTCCAACTAGTTTCTTACCGTCTTCCTCTGTCGTTGATGATTATGATTAATAAACAGAAATGTGTTTTTTTTTGTTTTTTTTTAATTAAATTTAAAAACTAATATAACATTTCAAGAGATATGTTTTGATTGCTGGAAAATCAAAAACATATAATTCAAAAATCTTAATCAAAAGATTCTCGATATTTCGGTTTGGGATCACCTTGATTATCAAGGAATATCTTTGAACAATTAGAGATAAGAATAATGTACATGTTCAAATTATGTCGACATCTAGTACTTTCATATTTATCAAATTTTAATTCCAAACTCACACAAAACCATAAAGCAATATGTGAATGTTGAAAATCGGTTTTGCTCTTGGGACCAGTTCTACCATGACTCCACAACATAGGTAGAGATCGGTTATACCAATTATAGGTAGGGATCAGTTCTATCATGACTCCCAATAATAGATAGGTTCGCTTCTACCAAGATTTCTAATATAAGTAGGGATCGGTTCTTCCATTAAAATAATGGGGGTGCCAAAATACACCACAAACTTTTTCTTAGGAAACCTGTATGGACTAAACTCAATTACAATTCCGAGAGTTATAACTTAATGAATCTCAATCATAAAATATAATAAGAGCTTATTTCTTTTTCTCTCACAATCAGAATGTAAACAGAGACAATTCTGTGAACCTGATTATTCCGTGAGAGTACTTGGACGATTCCAAAGATCAATATCCAAGATCAATCAAGTCGTATCCAACAAACAAGGATGGATATATCTACTTTGATTGATTTACGTACAACTTGTGATATTTCAATTATAAAGATAAATAGTATAATGTGGAAAAAGAAATAACACAGACACCAGAAATTTTGTTAACGAGGAAACCGCAATTGCAGAAAACCCCCGGGACCTAGTCCAGATTTGAACACCAAAATGTATTAAACCGCTACAGACTCTAGCTTACTATCAGAATTTCGGACTGGAATGTAGTTGAGACCGAATTGAACCGTCACAGCAATTCAGTTACAGTCACGCTTCTTACGCCTTTTAAATCCCAGTAGGACTCCGCGCAATTGATTCTCTTAACTGACGTCCTTTACAGGCTAAGAGTTTTTCAACTCGGACTTATGAAGAATCGATTCTAGACTTATATTCCGATTAAAATAGCAAATAAACAAAGATGATATCAATATTACGAGAGACTAGGACTTAGGATTCCACCAAACTTCACAATCAATTGGTTTATACGATGACTCATAACAATACTAGCTATTTTATAGACTATATTCCTTTGCCAAAAGTAGATTTTATAAAGCATTAGATGTAAATCATAAGCATAGTGCATCAAAAGTTCTTATACTAAGCATACACTATCAAACAAAATCAGAAATAATCAATGAAAATCATAAATCGATTGAAAAGCAATGCAAAAAAGTCATAAGAATCAACTATAATTACCATCAATTGTGAAACATGGCTTCCTCCGTCATCCCAGTGTTGGGGTTTAGCTCATCACGCCGAAAACATGCTCAAAAGATAGAAACATGGCTTAAAAGGTGTTTTTATTGAATAAAAATAATAATACAGCGAATCTACAACGCTTTTCTGGCGTTACAGAAATCACCGATACAACTGAAGTGTTGTTAATTAACGATAAATCAGTTCTGTAGTTTGATATAAGACTGCTTCTGCGACGGTCCGGTGTGGGTCAAAGTTCTTCGTGTTCTTCAGCAGCAGCGGGTTTCCTGCAACTTTGATTTTTCGGCTCTGTGGTGTTCTTAACTTCCCCTAACTTTCGACACCCCTTCTATATGACCTAAACAATCTATTTATATCAAAAATACCGATTAAATCTCTCCAAAATCTTCCAAAATCTCTTCCTTTCTCTTCACGGTAAAGTTGCGGCAATTTCTTGTTTTAGGATTTCCACGCGTTTCTGAGCTTTCCTTTTGATTCTAAACTCTTCCTTAGATAGATATCAAGCTTTGGGAAGCTTTATAGCACTTTAATCTCTCTAAAATTTCCTAAAATCGGTCACACACGTGACTTTCCATATTTTGCTGTTGAGATAAAAATCCGTCGATTGAGCCCAGTTTAATCGATTTCAACACCCATGTTAGATTCCTAGACCCATAAGGAGTCTACCCTATGAAAATAAGAGGTTTAATCGACCTCAAACTCCTCCAAATCACTACCACCAAAACTGCCAGAAACGTGTATATATTTTGGTTTTGGTTTCCCACCAAAATTTAGAATTTGAACGTGAAGGGGTAAGGTTACCCCTTATCCAGTGGTCGCCCCTTATCCGTTGCTGGAGTCCGCATAACACTCGTCCCTTGTGTTGCATTTATCAACTTTTCGAGCCAAATTCGCCGCAAAAGCTTATTTCTCCAAAAACACCTACAAAGAGATAAAATACCAAAATAAGTACAAAAATGGGTACTAACAATATACACAATAGAGATAAAAATAGACACATAAATGCGTCTATCAAATACCCCCAAACTTATTATTTGCTAGTCCCGAGCAAATCAAAACTACAAAATAAAATCCTAACTCACTGTCGCAGGCATCGTCGATTGCACTTAGCATGTGCAACAAGCCTTTAAACCCCTAGGTGGCCCTAGTGGCCGAGTTATAGTCTCGGGAGGGTTTACTAGAGATATACACACAAAACCTTTACTCCAGACCCTAGCTATCTACGCAGAACCTTGGAATGCACTAAAGAACCTCCTTGGTTGGCATACTTATTGATTACGGGAGGAAGTACCCTAATGCGAAATTCAAATTGCTGTATACGAGTTTGCACTCTAGCATACTAAAATTCATATATAAGTGACAGAGCTCTACTCAGATAGTCGCACTATGGACATCAATATACGGAATCAACAAATCGCATGGATAGATTAAGAGATGAATATAGAAAAACATAGATGGTTTTGATGTTGACTAGGTGAACGGTGTTTCTCATATCTGTCTGAAGGCCTTTGCCAAGATGAACCTATCTTAATGGACTAAGATACCGGTCTGACTAATTTCAACTTAACTGGCATATACAAGGGGACCAGTGGTCGATAATCCTAATTCTAGATCAACTCGTCTGGCATATA
>JAJJMB010014398.1:57910-144051 GCA_023531105.1 Papaver atlanticum | reverse complement strand
TTTTTTTTTTTTTTTTTTTTTTTTAACGACATGATTAGATCTTTTGGATCCAAGCGCATGCTTCTTGTCAGCAGATTACATGGTAATTCCCGTGGATCCTGCGTTCCACGCTTGTTTAGGCGACGGAGACATGGAGAACACACACATATTGCTATCCAAGTGTTAATTTTTATTCCGATTGGTCTATTGGTCTGGTCTTTTTCTTTTTCTTTTTTTTTTTTGGTATCTCAATCACTCTATTTCACCCTAGCAGTGGTAACAACTTGAATCGTAAGCCCCACCTAATCACTTAGAGAAATATATTTTTAAAAGAAAATAAAATAAAAAAAGAAGTGAAAAGGACTCAACGAGATATGGCGAAACTATCATGTTATTTCTTAACACCTGAGCTCTGTGCTTTTACGAATAGACTCTTATAGATGTTTCCATCTACTAAGATTGGTTCCTCAACTCCTAAAACCAAAATGCTTCCATCCACTTAGATTGGTTAGTGCCATCCTTAATAAGCATAAATTTCTAGGCTCTGGAGTTTATTTATTGCAACTAAAAAGTTTCTCCCATACCCCCAAACTTAAATCTAACATTGTCCTCAATGTTCTAAAGATAAAATTAAAAGCATGAACAAGGAGAAATTGTTACCATTTGAAGCAAAAGAGTTAAGGAAAGATATTACCGTGTTGCATGAGAATGGGTTACCTCCCAAGAAGTATTAAGTTTAAATTCTTCAGCCAGACATTGGAAAGGATTAGTCAACTCGAATCATATAACAGTAGTCGGAATAACTGTGGGTCTTTAAAACCAAATAGAGCTGACCAAAGGAAACTGTAATAAACCAACGAAATGAACAAGACTAGCATGCCCTTACCTAGTTTCCTGATTAAGAAATTTATATCTAATTGTGGTTCAGTTTCAGGTTCTATGAAAGGGTCTAAATAAAATATTTTCATTGGTTGCAATTCTTCATAGGTGGGATCCGAATTATTAGGTCCTAGAGTCTGGAAAAACTCAAATAAAAACTTAGAAGCACATAATAATAACCTTAATAATTGAGGATCCTTAAAGTCAATCAAATTTGACTTACACAATTGACCACGATAAAAGTGATGGTCATTTTTAAGCAAATGTGTCGATTCTAATTTCCTAAAGCATTTAGGTTTAGTCTCACAACTTAATATTCGACACATTTGGAATATAAACGTTCCCACAGTTGAAAGAAAACTATTTGGTGGGAAAACAAAGTCAATCTGGGTATCATAGCCTTGGCAAACCATATCAACCAGAGGATGGGTTTCTAACGACTGAACTTCTTCCTGGACATCATTAGGTTCGGGAAAACGAGTATGAAGGTAATCTTGTAAAATGGTCGAGGCACAGATATCAAGTCCTAAGTGAGGGGACTTTCTGAGAGTTAAAGCACATGGAGAATGATAATCACCCCCAAACTTAGAGTTTTCTGTGTCTCTAGTTAGACTAGCCACAATCTCCTTAATTTCTAGGTCATCAGATTCCTGAAAATAGGCAATTGATTCTTCTAAGTCAAGTTCATCCTCACTCATCTCCACGAGTTCATTTTCTTTGTCTAAGACTATTGTTTCTAAATCACTAGACAATAAAACAGTATTTTCAGAATAAACTCGTTCCTCTAAACCATTATTGGCTTCGTAATCAAAAGAAAATACTACATCGTCTAAAATGGGGATATCTCTAGACAAATCCTCATCCTTTTGAATAGGTGAATAATTATTAAAATTATTTGGATTTGAACTAGAAATAATATTATCATTATAAAGCTCAATTGGAGTAACAAATTCCTGATCACTATGCCTACAAATTTCAGATTCTTCATCAATACTATCCTCGTCATAATCATCATTGTAATAACATGAAAATGGTCGAACCTCATCTAAACTAGTGTTTCCAATGCTAACCTCGTCATCTTGATTATGCAAATAACTATCCTCATTTTCAAGGGTACTATTAGAAACACTGTATTGGAAATCAAGATTATTTCGAGCAAGTCTTTCGTTCGTCTCAGCCATTTGCTTGAGGGATTCCTCTATAGAAAATTCACTCAATGGTGCAGTTCGTCTATTCATTTCCGACACAAACCTATTTGTTTGCTCAGTTAACTGCTTAAGAGACTCTTCTAAAGATACGGAAGGATCATAAACAGAAGGATCATAATAAGGACTAGTTTTCAACAGTTTGATTGTATTGTCCAAAGACGAGGTACTAGCACTATAATAATCTTTATTTTCTTGCTCGTATGACCGGTGTGTGTGTGGATAGTAATTGGGCTCACCATGGTATGAACCATAACCTTAAAAAGGTTGGTGTTCCCAACCAATATTTACACTATGGTCGTAATATGAATAATGTTCATTTTGAAACTCAGTCGGATATTCATTGTATTGGCTATTGTAATACCAGTTCGACATTCTAACTGCAAGGGAATTCTACACAATCACAAACAAGGCTGACTTGACCAAATCAAACCTATAAAATCTAGTAAACAACAAGCATGATGGCTCCCTTAGATTGTTTCTAGACCAGCTTCTACTCTTCCAAGAGGCAACTGGGTACAATTTTAGCAAACCTCGTAGGACGATCCGAATAAAGTAAGTCGAAGAGAAGTAGGAGAAGCTCAGAGGAGCTTTGATACCCCCACCTCTTTGGCAACGCTTCCCTGGGTTACAAGGCGTCTCTAATCGACTTCCAGTAATCTTCCCGAACTTTGAGTTAGGCTAACAAAATACCCAATACTATCCTTTTGAACGATTTTCCTATAAGCTCGTTACCTTATCGGTCTTGTTCTAGTCAAAATTTTAAGCTTGGGTTCGCGTTCGGCATTGTTTTCCTAAGGCGGGCAAGAAGAGAACGGTGATGAAATCCGAACCCTTATCTTGTATGGCCTGGCCTTGCCCTTTACTAGGAATATAAATGTCCGTATTCAATTCCTCAGCATATATGCACCTCAAGGAAGACAGTAAACCCGCTGACAAGGGATTCGCGGGTGTTTAAAAATTTACCTCCCGTACCAGACGGGCGAAGAACCGCTGAAGTCGACTCGGGCCACCAACTCCTATGACAGTATCGTAACCGTCGTCCTTCCCTGCAAACAGTTTATATTTAACCTTTAACCCTTCCTTAGGGTTTTAAAAATAATAATTTCCTAAAGTCCAAATGTCCAAAAAAAATAAAAAATTACAAAAATAAAAATAAAACCCTATTTGCAATTTCTAAAAAAAAAGTAATAAAATCTAAAAAAAAAATAACTATATACAAAAATCTTCTTCTTCACTACTTTGGACTCCTCTTTTCTTTCCTTCTTTGGCGATGCTTTCCTCTTATAACACTTTTTTCTTTCCTTTTAGCTCCGCTCCAAATCTGAAAAAGAATCGAAAAATACCAAACGCGTAAAGAAGAACAAAAATAATAAAAACAAAAAAAAAACAAAAAAAACCTAAAAACCTAAAAACAAATCTAAAAACAAGTCCGCGTCGGCGGCGCCAAAAATTGATGTGTTTTGTAGTTGTAGTAAAAATGATTCGAACTCTAAGACTTGTGAAGGATTTTTTTAGACTCAAATTAAACTCAACAATTCAAATAAAGTTATATCAAAAATATAAAGAAAACACCGAGACTCTGGATTCCACCATTGACCAATTAAATGATAAACTCTAATCAATATTCATGCAAATTTTTCTTTTAAAGTGATTCTAATATTTTGCCTCTAATAGATTTTTTAAGTAATAGTTGTAACCATAAAGCATGAAACATCAAAAGTTTTTAAAACCTAGCATGTTCCATCAAAACAATTCACAACTACTCAATAAAAATCGATTTTCCTATATTAGTTCTATGCAAATAATCATATAAAAAATTGCAAAAATAATTAAAATAGAATTATACCACTTTTCATGGAACAATGGCTTCCTCCGTTACCTCGGCTAAGGAGTTTATCTCCTCATATTAATCATGTTCTCAAAATACATCTTTGGTGTTCAAAAATTGCTTAAAAGAGTGAAAAGTGTTAAAGCAGCGGATTTTGTAATTAATATAATTGTTACAGAACCTACTGTTACAAAGGAATAGACTGTTGCGAACTGAAGCTAACTGTTGGAAGAATTGTTACAAAGGGTATTTAATATGAAGGCTACGGCAACAGTTTCTGCGACTGTTCAATGTGCGTCGTATGTTCTTTTTCGTCTTCTCCGGCAGCAGCAGCAGCAGCGGGTTTCCTGCAACTTTGATTTTTCGGCTCTGTGGTGTTCTAAACTTCCCCTAATTTTTTACACCCCTTCTATATAACCCAAACAATCTATTTATATCAAAAATACCGATTAAATCTCTCCAGAATCTTCCAAAATCTCTTCCTTTCTCTTCATGGCAAAGTTGCGGCAATTTCTTGTTTTAGGATTTCCACGCGTTTCTGAGCTTTCCTTTTGATTCTAAACTCTTCCTTAGATAGATATCAAGCTTTGGGAAGGTTTATAGAACTTTAATCTCTCTAAAATTTCCTTAAATCGGTCACACAAGTGACTTTCCATATTTTGTTGTTGAGATAAAAATACATCGATTGAGCCCAGTTTAATCGATTTCAACACCCATGTTAGATTCCGAGACCCATAAGGAGTCTACCCTATGAAAATAAGAGGTTTAATCGACCTCAAACTCCTCCAAATCACTACCAACAAAACTGCCAGAAACGTGTATATATTTTGATTTTGGTTTCCCGCCAAAATTTAGAATTTGAACGTGAAGGGGTAAGGTTACCCCTTATCCAGTGGTCGCCCCTTATCCGTTGCTGGAGTCCACATAACACTCGTCCCTTGGGTTGCATTTATCAACTTTTCGAGCCAATTTCGCCGCAAAAACTTATTTCTCCAAAAACACCTACAAAGAGATAAAATACCAAAATAAGTAAAAAAATGGGTACTAACAATATACACAATAGAGATGAAAATAGACACATTAATGCATCTATCAGTATCCAACAAACAAGGATGGATATATCTACTTTGATTGATTTACGTACAACTTGTGATATTTCAATTATAAAGATAAACAGTATAATGTGGAAAAAGAAATAACACAGACACCAGAAATTTTGTTAACGAGGAAACCGCAATTGCAGAAAAACCCCGGGACCTAGTCCTGATTTGAACACCAAACTGTATTAAGTCGCTACAGACTCTAGCCTACTATCAGAACTTCATACTGGAATGTAGTTGAGACCGAATTGAACCGTCACAGCAATTCAGTTACAGTCACGCTCCTTACGCCTTTTGAATCCCAGCAGGACTCCATGCAATTGATTCCCTTAACTGACGTCCTTTACAGGCTAAGAGTTGTTTCAACTCAATTGAAGACTTTAAACTAATTTGCCTCTCACAGATAAGCCAATATGTGATTTCCGTTCTGATCAAAGATCAAGGTGAGATAGGAAATAGATTGCAATAGACAAAGTCTAACAAACCTCAAAATACGGTTTTATAACTCCTGAAGAGCAGCCTAGACTATTATTCACCTCACAAGTAAAAACTGGTGGAATTACAAAGTCTGGGACGAAGAAACTTTGTGACTTCTATCTATCTTGCATGTTGGAGAAAAGATCAACAATCAAACCAAGATCAGGATACACGAACTATCAAGATAAAGATAGTTGGGCCTGGATTCACAAATCCCTAGGTGAAGTATTTTTAGTCGTTAAACCCTAGAAGGGTTTGAAGTAGAGGACGACTCTAGTTTACAACTAGGACACACAAGAATATTTTCAGGGATTCAAAAATCCCAGTTGTTAGATGTTCTCCTTATATAGACTTTCAAGGTCAGGGTTGCTTTGGATTTAAGCTAAGGTAGCTTTGGAATCAAGTAATCAATAATCACCGATAGATGAAAAACTTGACTTGAGATTAACATAACAGAATATACACTCTGGTTAGGATGAACCATAACCGAACCATGTACAATGACTTTTTCATGAAAGGTTAGCTGAAACTAGCCAATCGAACTATAAGCTTAACCATTTACATATAACACTTTAATACTTTAATCTTGAGTCACACATGTGATCAAAAATGACTAGATAATGTTTTTAGAGAGTTGTTCAAATGCTGATTATCTCATAAAAATAATTCTGATGCATCTGAAAAATTCGACAGGGTATGTACATGTACTTTATACCTGTTCTTGAGTATTTTTGTCATAGTACGTGTACCGGGTATGTGTACACTTAAGACAAAAAAGGGTTCAAGAATCCACAGATCTTTTCCTGTTTGCATACTTGGTACGCGTACCTTTATAATTTAGAAACCAACAGATCTTTTCTGGTTTGCATACTAGGTGTGCGTACCTTCCTGGTTCACGAGTCAACAGAATTTTTATGGTATGGATACCGGGTATGCGTATTAAAAAGTCACTGCCGAACTATACCTATGCCGGTACGTGTACTGGGTATATGTACTGCGGCTCCGGATTTATAACATTTCTTCAGTATGTGAACTGATATGCATACTATCCTGTATCCAGATTACAGTAGTTTTATATCTCCATAATAATCAATTCGAAACATTCCCGAATAATATCAATGACACATATCACTATTCAGGATATTTCAAATGATTAAATCTTGAATCATAATTTAGGTCATAAACAATAAATTGTTCTTAGCCAAATTCATCAAGTATGAACAGATGTTCTTAAGCTTAGCTAGCATATTTCGGGAAGGATACTCAAGATAAACTTGAATCAAATTTTCTATTATGCATGTAATGTCTAATTTAGTCATGCGACATTGTCTCATGGATAGAAAGGTGAAAACTTGAGTATTATGTGGTTCAGTCTTCACTTACCTTTTGCTGAAGAAGTTCTCCAAAAGCTTCGGTTGATCTTTTCCTTCAAACGGTAGAACGCAATGATGTCTGGTACTCAACTACACGCTTCTATCTTAATCCGAGACTAAAAATCAAGATATAGTTTTGATCAACTATATTTGACAACAAGCTTGAGATAGAAACACTTGTGAGTTCGACCGAGAAATGCTCTAACAACCATGACTACCAACAATAGCTAGGATCGGTACTACCAAGGTTCTCAATATAGGTAGGGATCGGTTCTACCAAGACTCCCAACAATAGCTTCGATCGGTTCTATCATGTATCCCAAAGTAGGTAGGGACCGGTTCTACCTTGACTCTCAACATAAGTTAAGATCGGTTCTACCAGAAGTAGAATTGGTCATCTCGTATATGTACTTCCTTAAACATATGTAATGAAGTTTCCTAGGATGAAATCACACATATATACAATACACAATCAAGTAACAAGTTACATAGATTACGTCGATGTCGCATTTACGATGTTCAAAAGATAAACGTTATACTTCGTAATTAAATATTCTTCCTGGACACTTTGATCATACTAATATGACCAAGTTTAATACGACATGAATTTTTTCATATGACCATCAAAAGGAAGTCCAGCAGTAAGGTATTCTAGAAATGCCAATGTCAGCATCCGCAGGATTGATCAAAGAACCGGCATTAAACCGATCAACATCGTAATTATCATCATTGGAAACCATCACGGGTTCTCTGCTTATTATCAGCGTGAACATGAATATCAACCTTCTCCATCAATGGGTTTAAGTTTAATACAAATCTTAAAAAAATAGATTAAACAAATCCCTAGTTAAGGAAACAAACTTACCGTACTTCCAGTCACTACAGTGTGAACAAATTTGAAACAAGCAAGGGCCTTAACAATCCTTTTGGGTCTGAAGTTGTACCGGAAAAGGAGATAAAAGTTGATCACCCTGATTCACCTGCAATAAATATCTTGATTAATCATCAATTATGAAATAAAGGAGCGAAGAAAGAATACTTCATACCAAGTTGGGTACTCCAGCTCCACGTCTCGAAGGAGATCCACTCTGAGAAGATGTGCTACCATAAAACATATTATTATGAGTTATGATTGTGATCAGAGTTTCTGCTAAATGGCGAAATTCAGAAATGAGAAAGATGTACTTATACAAGTACAAAACCCTAAAACTTGAAGATCAACACTAGGGGTGGGACTTGGGTTGGCTGGGCGGGTTCGAAGGCTTGGCCGAGGCAGACCCGAGCTAGGAATTATTTTCCCAGATTGCCCATCAAACCCGTGGAACCCATTGAGGTGTTTCCCAAGTCCCCCCAAGTTATGTTCTTTGGGTTCCCCGGGTTCCTCGGGTTGGCCCAAGTTCCACTAGACATACAAGTTTGTTAATGTGATAATAATAAATTTAGTAATAATAAAATTTAATTGCTCCATTTATTTTAAATTTCCAAATAACTGAAGATTATTTACAATAATATAAACTCTTTTCATATTGAATGATTAATGAGATAGATATAATTTATATTTTCATTAATAGATTTGAAGATAATATCTAAAATTTCTCTAAATAGATGATAATACCAATTATAAAACATATCTTATATATAGTTCTTCGGGTTGGGCGGGTTGTTTGGGTTAGAAATATTTTTGCCCATGCTTGCCCAAATTTAACTCGGGTTCATAAAATTTATACCGAAGCTTAACCAAAGTTTTGAAATACGTTTCCCATGTCCGCCCAATGTTCGGGTTGGGCATGGGTTGGGTGGGTTGACCCAACCCAAGTCCCACCCCTAATCAACACACAACACATGGTGGATACTTATCCTTTACAAGTGGTCAAGTCAGTTACGCTTCTTACTGAAACCATGAATAAAAATAAGATTGATATTGACGCAAATATGGAGGAAAGTGATGATACTAGAAAAATTATCAGACTCCGACAATCCTACCGAGAGGTTAGAGAAAATGTCCCCATGCCCTGCAGTTGGCATCGCATTAAAAATATTTTTAAAGTAATTTTTTTACTTGAGTTGTTATTTCCTTTTTGTCAGATTGGGTATTGGGACTATTGTGTTAAGTGGTTTAATTGTCTTTGTAATCTGTTTGAATCTTTAGAAATCTTATAACTTTTGGATACCCCAGTGTCAGTCCTGTAATAGCTTATGATCAATACATTTGAGGCTTGCCTCTTTTTCGAGGGAAAAAAAAAGGTTCTGGTAACCCAGTTTTTTTGTAGTGCACGTGGAAGTATTTAAGATATGCAAGCAGCACAACAAAAGAGTCATCAGTTTCCATTACCGGATAGAACGTAGAAATATAGTCTTGACCATTTTTAACCTGGCTTGATTGGGGTATACCCAGATTAATTGGGGTATACCTAATGAGACAAAAGATAGGTCATCTTGAAGTAAAAGAAGCCACCCCTTAACCTTGTATTTTCAAAATGGCTAATATACCCTTGTTTAATTAACACTAAAAATTTGATTAGCTTAATTAATTGAGTTTAGACTAAAACTTATGAAATTATGAATTTAGTAGATTAAACCTTTTGTCTTATGAGTTCGATCAAAAATTTTGATTCTGAAAATGTTATAAAGTCGGCAAGGTCTACGATTGAATATGGTACCGACTAACTTTGGCCGGCAAGGTCTACGGATGAAGAAAATGCCGACTATCTTGGGCCGGCAAGGTCTATGAATGAAGAAGATGCCGACTATCCTGGGCCAGCTATCTTATAGTCGGCATATAAATATTTCCTACACTGTCGGCTATCATATAGTCGGCATATAAATATTTCCTACACTGCCGGCTATCATATAGTTGACACACAAATAATTTCTAACATTGTCGGCTGTCTAATAGTCGGCAATGTAACCTTGCCGACCTTTAGTTATACCCAATAGAAAACAGAGCATGGGAAGATGTAATTCACTTTATTCATGCAATTTTGATTCTTATAGGGTAATTCTCTTCAGTTTCATCTCTAGGATCTTCTAAAGAAGGATAAATCTTGTCAATAAATTCTAATAGCTCTTCTGCATTGTTAACAAGACAAGGGATATCTTCTATTTTTTCCTCTGGGAACCTAAACAATACACAAATAAAAGATATGAAAATTCTACACATTGAAACATGGTTATGGTCACCAAGTCGGCAAGGTCGAGAATCTAAAGTCGGCAAGGTTGTAATCATATACCAAGCCGACTAACACACAGTCGGTAGGGTCCTATTCAAGAAAGATGCCGACTGTTAACTCAGGAAATTAAGGTTTATGTGACATAAAGTCGGAAAGGTACAAGTCTAAGAATATGCCGACTAGAAAAAAGTCGGCAAGGTTGGTTATTGAATACCATGTCGATCCTGGTTAATGTTTCACAGTCGCCATGGCTGTTATGAAAAGCCGGCATGATCTTCATGTTACGACCCTTACTTCCTAAGGCCAGCATCCTATTTTTTTTAAAACCATGCCGACCAAAAACCCCGAAAATCATCATTTTCGATTTCTAATCTAATATAACAATCAAAAACACAAAACAATAATGGGTTTGAGTTTAGAAATCACTTACAGTATTTTTTTCACCGGTGGAGGGTTCTTTTCAACATTCTCAGGGATTGGATTTTCGGGTTTACTAGTTCCAACTTTTCCCTTACTTTTTTTCTCTGATTTGGATCTTTTGATATGTCCTGTTGAATCTGTGATGCTACTTGATCGTTTGGAATCAACCATTTTTCAGGAAAATCAAATTGGATGATTTGCAGAGATTTGTTTCTATGATTTTGATGGAAGATGTAGATGAAGAAGAAGAAGAGAAGATTAACAGTTTTTATAGGTTTTTTATTTTAGGGTTATCTGATTAAGTAATAGGGTTAATTAGTGCAGGGGTACTAAAGTAACTTCACCCATTTTTGACCTCCCCTTAGTAAGGGCACTATGTCCATATAAATCTTGGTATACCCCAATTAATCTGGGTATACCCCAATCAAGCCAGGTTTTTTAAATTCATGGAGGACAACTTCAGATCCTAGTTAGTAAGTTCGTGAATGATTCGCGAATTTTTCTGTATCACGAATTTTACCGTCTTATTCGCATACGTCTGCAACTCCGAACCCAAGACGCGTATTATGTGGCATTCCCGGATTATTCACGAATTGTTCACGAACTTTACGTATCCCGAATGATACGTCCGCTTAATTCACCAGAAATTCTTTAGCTTTTACGTTTTCAAAGGCCCTACTTTTTGGGCTTTACTGCCTCCCGGGCATACACGACCCAATATTAGACGTTGTTGTAATTTTTATGAAACAAAAATGACTGAAGAGATTTGAAGGTGAAGGTGAGAGAGATCTCAAACTCACTAACCAAGCATCTAAACCATTATACCACATCCTCTTGGATGACTAATGTTGTATATATTATTAATATCATCATATTAAGTTTATTTTTTATTTAAATAACTCACACATATGCATAAAAATTGGTCTATGACTTTATAAATACAAATTATTTGTTATATATAGATACCGAATTTTCAGAGCCGAACTCACATTTATAAATCGAATTATACACGTACGTATGCCGTTCCGAATTACTAACGAATCACGCCCCGTTGACCGAATTTTAGACCGAATTTGAGTTTTACAAAACCGTATAATACTCGTACGTTTGCCGTTCCGTACATTTGCCGAATCCCGAATTACTAACTAGGCTTCAGATTAAGATTAGATACTTTAAAGTTCAAACTGATTTTGAACATTAATGTGTATTATCTCTGGCTTTTACTTTTCTTTCTACTGAAGTCAAAAGTCCACTCGAACTTTTTGGATTAACCGATAGTAGTTGTACTCTTAATTCTACGATTTCAAGGAGGGAATAAGTATCCAATAGAAAACTAGAATTTTTTTCTGACCCAAGAATAAAAGCTTATAGATGAAAAAAAAATCAACAGTGACAAGCCGAGCAACGAAATGAAGAACAAAACCGTACATAATAAAACCTTCCTCGAAAGTGATTCAGTTCAGGATCGTTGAATATGTATGGCTTCAACTTAAAGAAAAGAAACGTTAGGAGAACGACTCTAATAATGACACGCATTTCTCAAATGAAGTCCATAGTCCACTCGGCACTTGCCACAAAGAATCAATAGTTCTTCGTCTGCAGATGATACCAGTAAGGATCGAGTCCATTTCTTGACAGATTCAATGCCTGTTTCAGTCTAACAAATCCTAACTTAATAAACATGAAAGTAAATGTAATGTTTTAAAAAACTCATACAAGCCATGGTTTCAGATTGAGTTTGTCACCAGCTAGAATTTCATATCTGCAAAATACATAAATAAATAGAAAAGGGTAACAGATCTCTAAGCTTTATTTTCAGAAAGACGCTTAATCTCTAATGCTACAACCAGCAAATGCTGAATTTATACATCCAATGATTGCGAGGATGGTGGTGAAGAATTGTGCGTCCAGGAATAGATAACATTTGAAGGCAATGCAGAGCTGTAACTAAGTGAAAAAATAGCCCACAAACCACTCAAGAAACCTCAAGCATGACACAACAAACTCTTGTTCGCTTAGTCAGCTCTGGATTGGCCAGCCCTTGAAGAGAGGATGATACCAACAATAAGTCCATAAAGAGCCAGAGCTTCGGCAAAAATGAGGATAAGGATCATCCCAACGAAGAGCTTTGGCTGTTGTGCATTGGCCCTACAATTAACAATCAAATCCTTCAGTCAATTAAGTATATGTGAAGCAACATACCCTGAAAAATGAAATCAAACAATTAGGAACAAAGCCATGAAAAAACCCTCTACGAGCAATGACGGTAGAAACAGAGCTAGAGAGGTTCTCAGCTGCACAAACTGAAGGTCTATGAAAAAATTACACCTATAAAAGCAGGTTCTTAGTTGCAAAGTTGAAGGATCTGTAGTTGAACAAAAGACCCAACGACCTAAGCTACGGACCAAATCTAGGTGAAGTAATCTCAGAAGCAATATACCTGAGACAGTAACATAGAGTACAAACATTATTCTATTAAGTCACTAGCCAATAACTTGTGACAAGCTAAAAGGAACTGAAGAAGAGAAGCAAACAATACGGACACCAGTGAAAGTGAAACACAGCCAGCGGTCTAACTAAGTGTATTAGTGCAATTTTAGGCTTGATGACCTTAGACACTAAGTCGGCACATCATGACAAATGCCATTCGTCTCGCATCTTTATGCAGGTGCTGCAACTAACATAACATCCCTACCAGTATCTCATCGTGAATTAATCAATTTAACTCATCCGAGGGGCCACCTATATGTGAAAAAGTATGCTGTAAAATTTGCAAATACCTGCAGAAATCTAATCAGCTGGTGGGCCTAGGAATGAATGAAAGTAGGTCGCTTTTTTTTTTTTTTGCATAAATTTGTACCCAGTCAAAATTAATAACAGAAACTAAGTAATAGCAACAAATCAAAAAATCTGAAAAAGGTTTAAGGGAATAACAAAACACTAACGTAACAGAGTGTCGACTGAATCACGAATTCGTACCGACTTCGAAGGTCAACTTAGATATTTTGAACTGAAAAGAAAAACGCAACTCCTGCACGAAAAAGCACTATGCAACCAAGCTGCTCCCCGGGTCCATTAATCCGAAGACAAGCACAAAATCAACTTACCATTCCCAAAAGCTTAAACACACCCAAGAATCTAGCATTTGTAGTTAGTATTCAAATTGGATACTAAGGTGTTCAAGCAAGTAGAGGAAAGAATAGCACATGTTAACTTATCAACACAAACATTAACAAATATGTGTATGCCAGTAATATAAGGCTCATTAGCAAAGTCAAAAGAAACCTAATTAGCTGGGACTGAGGTGAAACAAAAACTTTTAGTGTCTGCCTTTATACTGCAGACGTTCTGTTACTTTACTCAGTTACGCATTAAAAAAAAACTGGCACTGCATCCCTAATTGTCCGCAAAAACTTTATCTTCAACCAGGTTTGAAATGTTAAAAGCCAATCTGAACACAAAGCTAAAGGAAATATCAAACATTTTTTTTTATGTTGATGCTTTGAACCAACTAAAACATATTATCTATTTAGAAGGTTAAACCGAAATTCCTAGCAGCGAAAAGTTAGCTCTATTTTAATGCAAACATATGCTATAAAAAGTTGGAAGAAATCCGTAATTAATTAATAACTGTCCTTATATATAGAATGCAAACTTGCAGATTAAGGTGTTGATATAGCTAGGCATAAGAGAATCAACATGGATTAAAATGTCAACCTACACATTATTGTTCAACGTTCAAATTAAGATCTCAACTAAATCAGTGTAATCCTAACGTGAGACAGTGGAGTATAGATCTCAAAAGCCAACAGAGATAACACATATTTGGACACTAACATAACCTTCACCATCCACACAAGAAGGAAATAACACAATTCTAATACATTTGTGAATATAAGTGAGCAATCAGCATGGCATTCACTAATCATATTCCATAGGAAACTCCTTACAAAACCCCAATATTTTTGAGCTGCAATGCGCAGTACAGTACCAAACGAGGATGTAAGCCTATATCACCAATCTAGCCCACAAAGTTTTTTCTTAAATGTAAATTTAAGAATTAGAGATATAGTTGTACCTAACACCAGCATCACCAACGATGCCGATAGCCATTCCAGCGGAAAGTCCAGCAAGACCACAAGCAAGACCAGATGAAAGATGAGCGTAACCATCGAATAGGTAGTATGATTTAGCCTTTGGGTTAATTCCAGTACTGATAATAACAGCAATAATCAACCCATAAATACCTAAAACTCCAGCCATAACAACCGGAACAATTGATTTCATTACAAGCTCTGGTCTCATCACACCCATTGATGCTACACCAACACCACTCTTTGCAGTTCCATATGCTGCTCCCATACCTTAAATTTCAAAACCCTACAAATTAAAACGCTAGATCCAATAAATAGACATCAAATTCAGATCGATTTTTTTTAGAACTTACAGGAGAAAACCAAAGCAGCTGCAGCTCCAAGAAATCCAAAGAAGGGAGCAGTTTCATCTCCACTAAATGTTGATGACATCTTCGATGATTGTAAGTTAAATTTGCAGAGAGAGTGAGATTAGATCTGGAACAATTTGATGAAATTTTTTTAGATATCAATTTCTTCTCTCAATCTCTTGCTCTCTCTCTTGGTGTATTGAAGGGACAAAGAAATGTCACATCCAGAGGACTATATAATATCTGAAAATTGTTTCTTAGAAAATTATTGGGCTTACCATTGCTGAATGGGGCTATTCCTGATAATTTTACCGGGCTCTGCAATCAAATATGTGGTTTGGACAAGGACTAGAGTTACGTTTGGATTCAGACAACCCAACAAATAAACACGTGAATTATGCTATTTTGAAGGAACGATGTTTTGGGGACTAGCCCAAAACAGTGGGGGACTACTCCTTCATTTTTGGTAGGACATTTGAAGTAGTTTTGGGTTATCCCTTATCCAAAAAAAAATTTAATACCAAATTTACCCTTGGTAATTAAATTAGTTAATTTCCTTCTTCTTCTTCTTCTTCATCTTCTCCAACATCAACCAAGAAGTCCGATTCGATTAAAATGAAAATCCGCAGGTAATTTCCTTCATACCCATTCCTTTGAATCGTTTTTTGTTGAAGAAATCGATTAGAAATCATCAAAAACCATTGAAAATGGTCGTTCCAGTAGAGATTTCGGCTAGGAGAAATTTTGAAAACCCTAGATTTTGGTAACCGAACTTTCAATATGAAGAACAGTTCGCCCAATTAGGATTTTTTAGGTAACCGAACTATGTAGTTCGGTAAGCTCGCAAAAAAAAAACGTAACCGAACTCCTTGTTTATATGAAAAATTTGAGTTCGGTTTAGTCGATAAATTTATATAGGTAACCGAACTTTGATAAAATATAGTTCGGTTACTTCGCAGTTTCTATGTGGTAACCGAACTTTGATCTGTCAACACCAAACTTGTAGTTCGGTTTTTAAGATGGTTGATTTCGAAATGAAGGTTTTGGGTACTTAGGTATACTTCAAATTTAGTTAATGTTGCTTGAATTGACAAAAACTTTCAAAAAAATGAGAAATTTATAAACTGATTTCGACCATGGAAATGAAGTTCGGCTACGACATCTGAAGAACAGGTAGCCGAACTCATCTGCAAGTGTAGTTCGGCTAATGGTTCTGAAGACACAGGTAGCCGAACTCAGCTTTAATGGAGTTTTTGCTTTCATAGAAAAGTTCGGCTAGGAAAAAGAAAGTTGCGACGTAACCGAACTAAAAGTTCGGCTTGGAATTTTTCCTCTCGACGTAACCGAACTCAATATATTGGTTTTCAGAAAAAAGTTCGGTTAGTAGAAAAAAATTGAGACAAAACTGAACTAAAAATTCGGCTAGGAAAAAAACGAAAAAAAGTTGCGACGTAATCGAACTAAAAGTTCGACTGGGAATATTTTTTTTGCGAGGTAACCGAACTTTTTTCTGAAAGAAAAAGCTCCATTAAAGCTGAGTTCGGCTAGTTCGACAAACTGTTTCACATAATTCCTAGCCGAACTTCTCTCTGCAACTTTCATTTTCAACTCATTTTGATGATTACTTCTCATTTCTTCAACCAAAAACGAATGACAAGTAATGGGTTTGTGAGAATATCTTCATTAATAATTTAAATTAAGCTATATACATAGAGGTTGTGGTGGTTGGTGGTGGTAGTAGTTGGAGGTGGTAGGTGCTGGGCGGTGGTGGTGGGCGGCGGTGGTGGGAGGAGGTGGTGGTTATATATATATAGGTGGTTATTAGGTTTGTTTTAAATTAAATTAGGTTAAGGGTAGGTTAGTCATTTATACACTTTAGGACACCCCTTATAAATATAGGGTAGACATTTCTATCACAAAGTAGTCCCCCACTGTTTTGGGGTAGTCCCCAAAACATCGTTCTTCTGAAGATCACCGATAAGAGAGGATCATGGACGTCGCAAGAACATGTCTCGTGGACAACATCTACTCATTTCTCAGATATACCGTACCCCAAACACACTTTTTTTTTTTAATCAAAATCTATTTATTAAGAAAGAAAATATTTTTACAAAGAACTTGTTGGAAGCCTAGCCACAAGTGGGCTCCTAACACCTTTTTGAAGAACGATGTTTTGGGGACTAGCCCAAAACAGTGGGGGACTACTTTATAATTCAAATATCCACCCAAAATTTTAAGGGGTGTCCTAAAAGATTAGGGAAGACTAATCTGCCCTTATCCTAATTAAGGTTATAACTAATCCTAATAACCCACTAATTTAACCAATACCCACTAATCTAACCCACTAAAAACCAGTTCAAAACCCCTCTTTTCTTTTCTTCTTCTTCATCTTCTTCTTCTTCTCTTCTTTTCTTCTTCTTCGTAGTCATCGACGTTAATCGTCGATTCGAAAAAAATTCATCGTCGATTAATCAATCTTTTTAAGCAATGCGTTCTAAGCAGACACCAAGAATTCCAGGATTGAGTCCGGGACTGGCTAGCATAGCGAATCTCCCAAATCAATTTGAAGTTGATAAACAACTTCAAGCAAAGTTGGGAGACGAATTGAAGCATCCAACATCAACCAAGGAGTCTGATTCTATCAAAATGAAAATCCGCAGGTAATTTCCTTCATACCCATTCCTTTGAATCGTTTTTTGTTGAAGAAATCATCAAAAACCACTGAAAATGAAAGTTACAGTTGAGATTTCGGCTAGGAGAAAATTTTAAAATCCTAAAATTTGGTAACCGATCTTTGAATATGAAGAACAGTTCGGCGAATTAGTAATTTTAAGGTAACCGAACTTCATAGTTCGGTAAGCTCGCAAAAAAAAAATGTAACCGAACACTTTCTTTATATGAAAAATTTGAGTTCGGTTACCTCGATAAATTTATATAAGTAACCGAACTTTCAATATGAAGAACAGTTCGGCCAGTTAGTAATTTTAAGGTAACCGAACTATGAAGTTCGGTAAGCTCGCTTAAAAATAACGTAACCGAACTCCTTCTTTATATGAAAAATATGAGTTCGGTTACGTCGATAAATTTATATAGGTAACCGAACTTTGATAAAATATAGTTCGGTTACCTCGCACTTTCTATTTGGTAACCGAACTTTGATCTGTCACATACAAACTTGTAGTTCGGTTACCTCGCAACTTATACCAGATAACCGAACTTTAGTCTGTTAACATTTTGTGTTTGATGTAATCCCATGTTCATCTTTATTTGATAAGACAATATTCTGTTTAGCTAATAATGTGGTTTTCATTCGTTAGGAACAAAGGGAAAAAATCTAATCCCCACGTAGCCGAAGATTTGAGAACTCCAACCCCTCGTGGTAGGATACACTTGGATTTCCAAAACCGTGGTACTAAAAATGCAAAACATGTAGGGGGATCATTACAGGAAGTCAATCAAGAGGTGATGGAGAATACAATTGATAATGTTATTGAAGAAGAGAATGATGATGAAGAAGATCAAGGAAATGAAGACCAAGGAAATGAAGAGGTTGAACAACAAAGAGAACACGTTGAAAATGTAGAAGATGAAGAACAAGGACAGGGCAAAGAAGGAGAAGGACAAGAGGAAGAGAAGGATGAGGAAGGAGAGGAAGAAGAGGAGGAAGGGGAGGGAGAGGATGAAGAGGAGGAAGGGGAGGGAGAGGATGAAGAGGATGAACTGGAGGAAGAGGAAGAAGAGCAAGAAATAGTTCCTGTTAAAGAGAAAAAGAAGCGGAAGCCGCCTTGTGATAGATACTCACACATTCCCCCTGATAATTTGTGTTTGCCACCAGTGAACCCAACTTATGGTACTCCAAATGATGGAGGGGCCACATTGTTTGGATACAAACACTCATGGGATGCGAAGATCTATGCGACAAAGGTATTCTTTAAGTTCATTTTTACCTAACAAAATGTTTTTTTTTTGGGACATGTTTCGTCAAGTATTAATAGTGTTATGTTTTTTTCGTAGGATCATAATGATGCAGTACGTCTTATTCGGCGTTAAAAGGCGTCCAAATGGGATCTATCTTTGGAGTGTGACGATTTTCAAGCAAAGGTGAAACAGTGTGTGTTATGAAAAGCTATAGAGGATGCACATGCGGATTTTGACGTTGTTGCCGTATCCGCATTTCTCGAGAGGTACTATCCCGAGACATATACAATTCATCTTCCATTTGGCGAGATGGGAATTACTCCCGACAATTGCTCGAGAATAACCGGCTTACCAGTGGAAGGTAAATGTCTTCGAGAAGGCTACAACCCCTCGATGCATTATGAAGCTCTTGAAGAATTGGCTCTAAAATGTCTAGGATGGGATGCAAGAAAGGCTCAATCTGAGTTTAGACGTTCTGTGAGGTCCCCTAAACATGGCGATGAGTATAATCCAAGAGAGACAAATGGAGCCTTTAAGAAGAGGTTGAAGAAATTCAAGTTGGTAAAGTTGAAGGAAGCATTTGGAGGGACAAGAAAGAAGGTGGAGAAAGGAAAGTTGGTGATGGACCAGGAGACCCTTAGGCATCATGTCACCGTTTATTGGTTATATCAGCTAGGAACCGTCATTTTCCCAGACACTTCTGGAAATAGGGTGGATGCACATTATCTACAGCTTTTGGAGAATCTCGATGAGATTAACAAATACTCTTGGGCCACTGGGGTGCTTGCTTTTGTTCTAGGAGAGATGAGCAAAGGGTCGAGGATTAAGACAAATCAAATTGGAGGTTACTTAACTCTTATTCAGGTGACCTTTTACATTGTTAGTTAGCAAATTATTCGCCTAAATTTTATGCTTCCAAATCAATTTTCATGTATATGGATTAATATTTTCGTATTTTCGCATAGGTTTGGATTTATGACCACTTCCCTTCATTGGGATTGGCTAGGGAAAAGACAGCTTATCCCTATGACGAACCTACAGCGGGAAAATGGTTGTTTTTGGACGCACAAAAGAAGTCTAAAGAAGAGCAGTTGACTTCGTTGAGGGAGAAATTGGATAAAATTACGGTGAACGATGTGGTATTTCACCCATACGCCGTACCCGATGATGTCTCTATAGATGAAGAAGATCTGAATGGTTTCTCTACCGTCACGGCTTACTATGGACCAATTTGGTATCCTAATGGATACGCAATATATAATCCAAGGAGAATACTAAGACAAATTTGTTGTGTCCAAATGGATCCCGACGTGGAGAATGAAAATTTCAATTTGGTGGTTCAAGGAACAAAGAACACCGAGAAATATTTTGTTCCAAAACATGAACCAACTCCTACGGTAGGACATTGGAATGCACTTCGTAACTACTACTTACCTTTAGGTGATTGTGTACCTTGTGGTGGAGATGTAAATGCATGTGATGAAGATTATACGGTGTTTTATCAAGAAATTAGTCATCCTTTTGTGATAAATAGAGAACAACAAGCTAAGACTGATAAGTCGAAGGGGAAGGCAAAGGAGAGGGAGGCTAAGAGAGCTCAGAAGGAGATGCCTATTTGTGGAGAAGAAGCAAAAATGTTATGGGATAATGTGGTAAGAAAATGTCTTCTCTTATACTTCCTTGTTGTTTGAAAGTATTGAAAATATATTTACTTATGCTTAAAATTGGAATCAGGTGAAGAAGGGTATGAAATTATTGAAGAAATTGATGGCTAAAATCCGCAGTGGAGAGCCGATGTCGACTAAGGAACAAACCTACTACTACGGCGAGTGGGAGGGTCTTATAACTAAAAGAATGATGGAGCCAAGTAGGTCTAAGCAATTGAAGAGGGGTCGACAACAAGGAGAATGTTCAAGTCGCGCCATGGAGGAAACCGGACGAGTAGATGAAACCCCAAGTGATGAGGAAGTTCAACCTAAAACTCGTGGTAAACAAGGAAGTGGTAAAAGGGTTCGTCGTGGTGGTCGTTAGTGATTTCGTATGGTTTTAGTTTCAAAAAACTTCTTAGTTATGGATTTCGTATGGTTTAATTTCGTATGTTTGTGTGTTTTAAACAATTAGTTAAGGATTTCGTAGTTTGGTATGTATAACAACTTTTATATTTGTTTTAGAACCTTGTTTTTGTTTTTAATTTAAATTGGGTTTGTGTTTTCAATTTTATATGGAAGAAATTTTGAATACAGGATTTTTTTCGGCAACCTGAAATTTAAACACAGGTTAGTTCGGTAACCTGTAACTAATTAATGGTCACCGAACTGAATTTTCGGCGAACAGCTAAATACTACAAGGTTGCCGAAGACAGAGTTCGGTTACCTCGCAACATTTAAACTGGTTGCCGAAATCTCCCCTGAGGCTTCAGGTAAAAAGTTCGGTTATCTAAATTTCTAGCTTGTAACCGAACTTTCTAGTTCGGTTAGGAAAGTATAATATCAATGGTAGCCGAAACTTTCTCTGAAGACTCATATAAAACATGAGTTCGGCAAACTGTATTTTTTCACCAGGTAACATAACTTTAGTTCGGTTACCTGCACAAAAATACAGGTTGCCGAACTATTATCTGTCAACTCAATAGAATACTAGCATTAACTCGATAATGAATACCACACTTCAAAAAACATAGTATTACATTGATAAGCATACTTAGTTCCATTGCATGTGTCATTTAATCATCATCAAGTGAAATTCGACCTTCATGTACAATTTCGTCAGATTTCGACAAAGCTTTCCACATCTCCATGTTATGCTCATACATAATACACCAACCCAACATTATATTGTAGTTAAAGGCAGGCCAAAAAGAGTTTCTGGATATTGGAGGCAGTGGACAATCGGGTTTTAAACGAAGGCCTATAAAGTGGTTGTTGTTAGTCAATGCCATCACACATCTCCTTCATTTGAGTTGCTCGACACATACGGTTGTTTTCGGGGTGAAGGTGAAACTAGCATACTTTGAGAAATAATGAACCACACAATTAAAAGCCTCGGCGATTAAGTGTCCACATATCGGTATGCTCATCCAATAATCCCTTGTGATCGGATGGCCCCCATGAAGACGACGTTGATACTTAACAAATTGCTCATTGAGACTACCCACCCCATCGCACAACATTGTCTTGTAAAATGCCGGATTCTCCTTTAGTTTGGACAACAACCTTTGCCTTATATGAGTGATTGCACACCCATTATTTAGCTTTGCACCTTCGATGAAAGGCCCAAGTTGCTGATTGACAACATGAAAACCACAATTACCATCCGGAGGAACGTCGTCGGTGGATATAACGTATTCTCTAATGTATAGAGGTAGATCATTCAAATAGTCTTTATTTGGAGCATCAAGCTTCACGTCTAGGGAAGATGGTTGAATAGGGCAAATTGGAGACTTAAGCTTCACGTCGCCGGAAGATGGTTGGCTTGGTTGAGATGGACACATCGTACCTTTTTTCTTCAAATCTCGCTCACTTGTTTCGCCTTTCTCCTCAATACTCCTACCCCTTTTCTTGGTTTGCTCCAAGTACATTTCCGCGGTATACTCATGGGCCGATGGATCTCTAGTAAATGGGGTTTGCTCACTTTTCTTCTTACGTAACACCTTTGCATATTCTCTTAGTTGTTTTTTAGTTTCTTTTTTGCTTGGCCTACCTTTGCGTTTGCCTTTTGACGGTTCATAAACATTCTCCGAAGTTTGTGGATATATGATTTTCCTCATGTCATCCCAAAATATTTGTTTTTGGAGCTTGTTCATGCCACGATACATCTCTAGTACGGTTCTACCCATGTCGTTATCACCAAACTCCTCTCCGGCTTCTTCTCCCTTTGGAGGAGGGATGAAACTTAGATGCTTCCAATATGGATCAATGTCGCTTAAAGGGATTACGCCATGCTCGTAGTTGATTATCATATGGCGACAAGGGAGTCCCATAGACTTCTTCATGTTACATACACACACCTCATCCCTCTTGGTTTCCCACTTATCAATCAACTCGACTTCTATGATCAACAACTTCATACATTACCGAGATACGTTGTAATGGATTCCCTTGAACAATGGGTGGTCGGCGTATTTTCCGGTCATTTTGAATATACGGCTTTTTTGGAATTTCTCTTTAATTCTATCAATGTCGCGCTTGAAGTAATTTTCCATAGCATTCCACACGGTTACGAAATTATCAACACATCCAAAAAGATTCTTCTTCAACCGATGGTGAGCCGACTCTACTAAACTTGTCGCTTGATTTCCCAAGTGTTTATATTGGTTGGTATAGGCATTAACGAACCTCTCTTTGTGTGGTTCAACCATTGGCGAAGAACATACGATACAACACCGGGAGAATCGGGAGTATCCCAATGGGCGATAAACTCCGCAAGATTTAGATGATACTCTTCCTCGGTAAGAGACCAACACAATGATTCCCATTCACTGTTGAAAGCAACCCATTTAGCGTAATTTAGAGCGTATTGTTTTTCAACTTCCTCTTTTGCATCCGCTCGTTCATGTTCCGGTAACATCTTAATCTCTTCATATCCTTTTTTCTTGGGTGGACAAATTATTGGCTTGCACCTATTTATCAAATTACACCATATATGGAATGTACAAAGCATATTGTGTGCTAATGGAAACACTACCTCTATTGCATTCATCAATGCAACTTCATTGTCGGTCACTATAACCCCGGGAAAATCATCACCTCGGAAGATTTCCTTAACTTGTTGTAGTGCCCAAATGTAACTAGGTTCTTGCTCGTCTCTTAAAAAACAAAACGCCACGGTAAACGGTGACTGCGTTGAAGTACGCCCAACTATATTCAACAATGGCATCTCGTACTTGTTCGTCTTATAAGTACAATCCATTATGAGAACTTCATGAAAGCATTGAGCCAATTGAACACTCGTTGGATGCGCAATGAAGAGTTGTGTTATCTCTCCGTCCGAATCCACATCCTTTTGAACCGCGTAGTCTTTCTCTTTGGCCAAAAAAAACAATTGTTGCATCACTTGTCTATCTCTCCATTCCTTCTTTCTAATTGTCACTATTGCATTATAAATGGTGGACAAAGATGAGTGGTTATCCTTGTTATCCTCCTTTAGTATTTGGAGCATTTTAATCGGTGAAAGATCCATTTTCCTCATTTTAGCTACCTTGTCCATCTCTTCAGGAGTTAGCTTGGCCGCCATGAAATGTCCTTCAAGATGCTCCGGACGAGGGTGGTTATGACAACCTTCCATAACCTTGTAGAGAACCCATCCACCCAATTCTTTGTTGTAATTAAATGCAAGCTTGAATGGGCATTTAATCTTCTTTGAGAAAGTTTTGTTCTTCCTATTTGTCTTTCCTTTATAAACATAACCCTTCCTCTTGTGGCTTTTATCGGGATCACCGCTTCTCTCACAAACCATTTCAAAGCGGGTTTTGCCCTCTCTCCCATTCAATACTAATACGCACATGTCTTTTAGTGCATGTTGTCTATCCCAACTCTTTGCCTCTAAAGGACTTTTGAATACCAAGTCATTCATGTAGTGATGTGACGTGTCATCGTACAAAATATCAACAGGGGTAGGTTGATTTTCCATTGGTTCTATTGGATCAGATGCAACCTACGAGTAATAGCACAACGTCAATACCAACTAAAAATAAGAAATACTTATATTTTCGGCAATGTAAACATAATATGCGATCCTGCCGAACAAAAGGTTCGGTTATGATAAAAAAAATTGCGATCTTGCCGAACTTGTTCTTTGGATATTTCAAAACTATAGTTCGGCAACATAATTAATACAATCGACTAAACCGAACTATAGAGTTCGGTTATCTATTCAATGAAGGTGATTTGCGAGATTGCCGAACATAAAGTTCGGTAACAAAAGGAATAAACTCGACTGAACCGAACCATTAACTGTATACTCTATAAAATTAGTTCGGCAACGTTTTCTGGAAAAAGATAACCGAACTCTCAAAAACCTCCATTAAAACAGAGTTCGGTTACCTGCGTATGCTGAAATGAGTAACCGAACTGCACATACAGGAGAGTTCGGCTACCTTTTTGGCAGAATTGCTAACCGAACTACTATCACCTAGCCGAAATTTCTTCCTGAAATTTTCGATTTGGCCTATTTTTTGCACAATTCAAGCTACATTAACTAAATTTGAGACATACCTGAGTAACCATAACTTCATATTCTGGTTGTGGCTGATAAAATTCATCATTTGGGTCGTTAGCTTGAGTTTGGGGAAAAAAGCATTCATCATCTAAGAAATAACTCATACCCGGATCGTTAGAAGTATTGACAAATAGTTTAGGAGATGAAGGAGGTTCTGATTCTGAGGAGGAGGTATCATCACATGAATCACTCATATCATATTTACTAAACTCAAAATAACTTTTTTTGGGTTCTTCCCTATTTTTCTTCATCTTTTCTTCTTCTTCTTCTCCTTCTTCTTCATCTCATTCTAACAAAACTATCCTATTAATAACTCACTAATCACTAAATAATCACTAATTAATCATTACACTAACACTAACTAATCTAACTAATTTAATTACCAAGGGTAAATTTGGTATTAAAAAATATATTAGATAAGGGGTGACCCAAAATTACTTCAAATATCCACCCCCAAATTGGAAGAGTAGTCCCCCACTGTTTTGGGCTAGTCCCCAAAACATCGTTCTTTTTGAATAGCTAAACCTATTCTAATGAAAATAAAATTACTAACATTTATATTTACATCATGCCTAGCTATGTAGGACTTTAACCTTTTCAAAAACTCAATAGATTCAATACCAAGTTCACCCAAGGTAGTAAAAGCTAGGGTACCAAAACTATAACAATTACCCTTACATACATCAAGATATTTGACTCGTTTGTGTTCAATAGCTTTAGCAAAGGCTAGACCCGGTGTAAAGGCTTGCACACCACCCCAGCAAAAGTAGAAACCACAGTAACATCAAAACAAGTATCGCGCCCGTCCTCCCAATTGTAGACCAAGATATCTGCCGGCCTAACATCACCACCATCACGAGAAAGGAACCCCAAAGTTGCTTCAATTTTATAAGGTACACTAGCACGATAACAAATATCCCCAAAAGTATCTCTAACAATATCATGACGAAACTTAAGACCAACCTCACTAGCACAATGAAGCGCATGATCTCCGTAAACATCCATGTCCCTATTACAGCAGATACAAGAACTGTTGGCAGCAAACAAGGGGATACCGAGTCTATAACTAAGCACAGCACTAAACTGACGTGGCCCAATCTTCTATCCCACTCCATCGGAAGGAATATCAAGAAGATAGTCATTTGCATGTATAGTTTTGTTACATTGCCAAAGTGCTAAATCCCTTCTTGACATACAAAATCGAGAGGGCATGTCTCTAGTCACAACTACAAAATATTGCACTGCCAAATAATGCATGTATAGTTTTTTTTAAAACAAAAAACTTTTCCATTAATGGAAATTCGAGGTTACAATGAGTTTAAGATCGAAAATAAGAGAATACAAAGTATCAAGAACAAACATGTTGATGGTGGTTTTTAGTTCAGGGCTAAAATTGTAAAACCCTATATTTTGTATACCTGCTTTCTGCAAAGAATTAGAGCCGCCAAGAAGCTGATGAGTGTCTATACCTCTCTGCTTACACATGAACTATGTAGTTTAATACCCATGAAATTTATTTAGAATAATATTGGTGCATGTAGCAACAATCCCAAGTATTCTATAAATTTTATTAATCTCCCACCTGCATTATTCACTAAATGCATGCTTGCTGAGCATTTTTCCTATGCTATGTCCATGGCTGAACTCTTAATATTGACATGATATGAGAACTAATGTTCGTTCGCAGCTGAGCAGCATGAGTTTCCCGAAGATGTCAGGATTAAGATGTGCATGAAAATATTCAATTAGAGACACGTTGAGCCTGCGCTCTGAGATAAAAATTATTGATTTTGTGTCAACACGCAAAACTCACCAAAATTGATTAATTTTGTGTCATCTCGTAAAATTCAATTTTCTAACCTAATTTTATCAATTTATAAAAAATTAGGTTTTTGCGGTCTGCACAATATCTCGATCCCTATTGGTCGAGACTAAACCTAAGCAAACTAGGAAATTGATCCATCATGGAACTAGTATGAGCAAATCCTACCAGAAACGGGAAAAGAGGAAACCGTGACTAGAAGCCGTGGCAGAAAGGGCCTGGCCGCGCCACTTGGTTGGCCAATTTGCCCTAACTCGAGCCTCCTTTGGCCGGCCTTCCTCCTTTTATTTTTGTTGTCCGCGGGCTCCTCTTTCCCATCAGCCAATCAAATCGCTCCAAATGCGCAGCCTACACTTTTAATTAAAGGTGTCCGGCAGCCCATCTTTGGCATTGACCAATCATATCTCTTCAACTTGGTCGGACAATATCCAAAAGGTCACCAAAGATTGGACGAACAGCTTGGAGCATTTAGTAAATAATTTGAGTACGAGCTACATGCCAAAAGTTTCATATGGATGTCTAATATAACATACTAAAAAAGCACATCAATCGGATTAACGAGCTAAAATATACATCTTACAAGGCGAGCTAGGTCATGGCTGAAAACTGACAGAATTCCTCCTGAATTCTTCCTGAGTCTTTACTGTCGGGATGTTTTCACCTCCTAAACGAGCTCAAAACCTAAATATTCCCTTCAGCGAAGATAGGAAATTCTTTTCTGACAAGAATGGAGGGGCGGATCATCAAAATCTGAGTTTGTATGAGAATTCTACAGCAGTTTTAGTGAGGGTCTCACATCTGAATTTTCTGATTACGAAATTTCATGAATTAACACAAACTTCTGCAAATCATCCCAGCCATCCAACTTGGCTAGCCAATTTAACCGGTTTAGATTTAATTTGGGCTAACCAATAGGATGTCAAAATGGCTATCGGACATCATTCTCCTATAGGGACCGACCACCACATCTTTAATGTACATGGATAGCTCCTGGCAGCTGCTCAAATATGACCGCCCGCCGCCTAGCTTGCGCGTGATTGGTCAAAATAATTAGGTCTTGCAAGCAAGACCCACTCAGCAACTTGCTACATATTTTCCACGAAAATACTCGAGACATCAAACATGTCACAAACTGGGGGGATGTTCATCAGGGTATTGATCTGGCGGTTTACAGCATGCGGCGTGCAACACGCCCATTATGAGAAAGTGTCAGGAAAGGCGGACGGTTGATAGCAATAAAGGAGTAATGGGTGTAAAGATGACCGGTATCCCTTCATGATAGGGATATGGTTTTCACCACTTTTACACGATCCCCACTTCTCCACTACTTAACTACCTCCACTTCCTACGAGATCAGTGTGTTCAACTATGACTTGTATAAATAGGTTTTCAATCTATTTCAACTAAGGACAATTTTGGTTCATTAACACAAGTATCCAGAAAATACTAAGAACTTATAGCTTACATTCTGCAAGCAAGTTCTACATTCTAATACAAGTCATAAAACAACCACACTTTCATAGTTCATCATTCTGATCTCAACACCTTCTTCGCTTTCCTCCCTAAGATCAACCCTTCTCCTTCATTTTTTTACTGAAGCAAGACTGGAACATCCATTTCTTGGTTTAGGCCAGAATTGTACAGATTGATCTCTCGAATCTAAAGTACTCCTGTGCAGTACATTTGTTTAGGGTTTAGATTCGTTTCTCGGCGGCACACCCAATTTACCATTTTCAGCAGAATCAGTTTTTACCCTACTACAAATTGGCGACCACAATAGGAGATTAATCTCTCGGTTGCAAAATCAATTCCTCAATTTCCATTTCAATTCTGTCGATTTCAAAATGGTGGATCTTAGGTATGGATCGATAACCAATCTTGATGTTGCTAGCAATGACAATCCTTCTGGCGCCATTCATCCTGCTACTGCGATCAATACAACCCATGCTAGCGCTGTCAACACGCTCCCTGCTATTACGTCCCCTACAAAAAACACCACTGGCGCTAGTAACACCTCTTTGGGTATAACACCTCATGTCACAATAACCAGAGATGCTACCATTGCTGATTTAATAGAGAGGCGGGAAGTCCTTGCTAGCTCAGATGGACATGGTTGCAACCAAGAAGGAGGTACTCACTTTTATCAAGACACTGACAAAGCATCTATTACCAGAGAAGCAATGTCAACATCAAAAGGAGCAGGCAGGGAACGCTTTCATGACTCCTGGTGCAAATACTTCAACAAGGTGAGCCTTTATAGATGAAGAAGCTCGTGTGATTTCTGAACGTCCATCAGAAATAAATCAACAATCCAATTTTGTCACGCGTGAAGATCTTGAACGATTCCTCCAAAATCGAGAAAAATAAGGTTCAGCCACCGTTCACCAACACCAACCTTCTTACCCTCCGGATGTGCAAAGAGTTCCTCTTCCAAGAGGATATTTGTATCCTCAATTCTCCCTTTATGACGGTACTGGTAACGCTTGTGAACACATCTCTCATTTTTTGGAATCACTAGGAGAGCACGAATACAACCATGTCCTACGCCTGAAGGAATTCTCAAAATCACTTACTGGGAGAGCATACACCTGGTACAACAACATTGCAGCAAGCAGCATAGCCGATTGGTATGAGATGGTTAACGCCTTCTACAAAAAATATTTCTTTGTGTCTGAGCAAATCACTCTATCGGACCTGGGAAGAATGTTTCAGCGAAACAATGAGCATCCGAACGATTATGTCAAGAGATTCAGAATTCGGGCACTAGATTGTCACGATCCAAATGTGACTAAATAACAATTGGTGGAATTATGCACCAATAGGATGGTACCTATCTATCGTGCTTTGCTGGAGAACCTGCGCTTTCAGACATTCTCTGAACTTCATGAAGCTGCTAAACGTTCAGCTACAACAGCACCTGCCCTGCTAGAAAGAACCAGGCCTGCCGGGATGAAGATGTTAGAGCACTGCTCGGTCGAACTCGCAAGCATTGCTATCTCAGGCTTGTTTGTCAAGTTTAGTTGCCAAAACTATAAGTCTTGATTTCTAGTCTACTTATAGCTAAGCCTCGGACTAGGATAGTAAGTGTAGTTGAGCTCTAGACTCCACGGCGTTCATCATGCAAAGAAGAAGAACTACTCAAGGAACTAGTGGATCTTCATCGACAAAAAGGTATGTGGAGACTTGAACTTATCTATCACTCAAAAATATATCTATTCTATCTCCTATCTTGAGACAAAAGTCGTATTGCTATATAGACTTCAATTATACACATTTGCTATTTCGAGCCGAGTTTATCTCGTTTATCTATTTCTCGAAATATGTGTTGGTAAGCTTTCGCTTTGGCCAAGTTCATCTTTACTCGTGACGAAAGTCATGTTGATTGTTTCAATCTCTTGAAAATCTCTTTGATGAAAAATAGTGTGTGAATAACCGCTATATAACATCTTCTAAGAATGTTTCAATGATTGAAATGAGAGTTTAGAATATATAACCTTGAATGGATATAAACATTGTATGTGAACTCATACTTGTGTAAGTCAAAAATCCTTGAACCAAAGTATGCGTACTTTACTGGTTTAGGAAATCCGGAGCTAAGTCCACGTACCTGTAAGCATACTGCCGGAAGTTCACATCCCGTGAATTTCTGCTGGAGTTTGTGAACTGAAAACAATCTCAATCCGGGTACTTAAGTATGCATACCGGTATGCGTACTTGAGTGGGTTATTTTATAAAAACGGTTTATTCATGAACTAAACATTTATGTATATTAAGGAATGCGATCTTTGGAAACCGTGGCTATAATGTTCATGAACCGATTCGAGTGAATCAAAATCGTTTTTGCTTTGATTGTGTCTTATATACTTCTATGAGATCTAAGCAATTGAACAACTCTCTAACTAGTTCTTTTGAGTTATTTGAACTAGTTATGATGAAGATGAATAAGGTTGATATGAAAGTGCTCATATGGCTAACCATTGGTTAACTATTGTTGAACCAACTAGATGTACACGTTTAGGTACGGTTACTCAAACCTAAATGAAGTATATTTCATATGTGTATAAAAAGCTAAGATTTGATCTAACGGTTGAAAGATATTAGATTGAATCTAATCAGGTTTTCATCTAACGGTGAATATTGAATGCTTTGTTACCAAGGTAACTTAGATTGCAAACCCTGATTTGGACACTATATAAAGGAGAACTCTAGCAACTGGGAAACCTAATCCCCACACCTCCTGATTGATACTAGTTGTATAAGCTAGAGTCGATTCTCCTTTAACCTTAGGTTTCTATCGAGACCCTGTAGGTTAACGACTTAAAGACTTCATTGGGATTGTGAAGCAAGACCAACCTATTTTCTCTGTAGTTGCGTGATCTGATCTTGCTGTTTCTATCGTATTTGAGTACAATCGGAAGATTGGCTTGAGATTAATTTATCCGATAGGAAAGATAGAAAAGTAGTCATAAACATCTTCGTCTCATCGTTTGTGATTCTACAATATCTTGTCGTTAGTCGATTAAGATTATTGTGAGGTGATTGATAATTCTAGGTTGTTCTCTGGGAATATAAGTCCGGGTTATCAATTGGTTCCTGTTCACCTTTATTTATCAAAAGACGGAACAAAACTCATAGGTATTTCTGTGGGAGAAAGATTTATCTATTCCTGTAGACTTTTCTGTGTGATACAGATTTGTTTATTAAAGTCTTCAACTTTGGGTCGTAGCAACTCTTAGTTGTGGGTAAGATCAGCTAAGGGAATCAAGTGCGTAGTATCCTGCTGGGATCAGAGACGTAAGGAGGAACTGTACCTTGGATCAGTGTGAAATTGATTGGGGTTCAACTACAGTCCAGACCGAAGGTAGTTTGTAGTAGGCTAGTGTCTGTAGCGGCATAATACAGTGTGTTCAATCTGGACTAGGTCCCATGGTTTTTCCGCATTTGCGGTTTCCTCGTTAACAAAACTTCTTGTGTATGTGTTATTTCTGTTCCGCATTATATTTTGTTATATAATTGAAATATCACAGGTTGTACATTGTATCGATCAATTGGTAAATCCAACCTTTGGTTGTTGATTGAAATTTATTGATCCTTGAACATTGGTCTTTGGTACCGTTCAAGTTGTTTCTCTTATATTCAATTAGGCTCGCAGATTTCTATTTGTTTGAGTAAGGATTGAATCGACAAATTGAGATATAACTCTTTGATATACTTTTTATTAAGATTGAGTCTGACTGTCTAGTTGATTCTTTTAAAAGTATATTGGAGTTAGTCCATACAGATTTCTAAGAGAAATATTGGGTGAGGTTGTTAGACCCCCGCTTTTTCAATTGGTATCAGAGCAGGCAAACACGTTTAAGACCTTATAAGTCTGTATTTGTAGCGATCTGACTTTATGGAAGAGTCTATCTCTAATAACGTACCAGTTCAGAAATTACCAAATAATTTTCAAAGATTGGATTCACCTGAGAGAACTGTCACATCTAGGTCAGTATCTAAACATTCTCTTAATGTAGAACCTATTGAATTCTGGGAAACACGCCTAGAAGAACAGTTGGATAAACTTTTCTGATGAAGGTGATTCAGATATTGATAGACATGTTGATGAGGAAGTCTCAGAGTATGTGAAGGTTTTGAATTCGTTGGAAAAGAAGAAGATGACAACTTCTCATGTCACACCTCTTCTGACTCCTCTCTGTCGACGAACCAAGAAATTGAGAAGATGTTACGCAGGTGTTTATGTTTCGAATCGCTCTAACGAATCGATCCTCAAGGATTCTGAGGAAAACCTACGTATGAAGTCAATTGAATGTGATAATGTTTATCAAAAATATTTCTTGTTGGAAGAGAAACTTGTAGAACAGCAAACAAGTTTTGATGACAGAGAAAGCGCTTATCTCGCTCGAGAAAAACGCCTTGAGGCTGATTTAGCTGCTACTCTTGATAAGATCAAGGTGTTGGAAGATGACTTGAAAAAGTTCAACACTAGTTCAAGCAAATTAACCACTATGCTAGGAGAAAGTAAAAATCATCGTGATACACGAGGATTGGGCTATAAGGGAATAGATGCTCCAAGTATTAGCAAAGAGGTAAAAAAATTCAAGGCTAGTGATACTTCTCAACAAAAGGTTTCCACTGATGGCAAAAGTGAAACACCTTCACTAGCAGTTAAGGTTCGAAAGAGAAAAGTATATCAACCTCCAAAGTCAGCACACACGGATCGAGGTAAGAACATTCCTTATGTTTGCCACTATTGCGGAAATAAAGGTCATATGGAAAGGAGATGTCGTTTCCGTATAAGGAATGAGAAACTTCATGATGTTCTTATTTGGGCATCACAAGAAGTTGTGAAACCAAGATCATATGTTAAGACTAATCCCCTTAACGTTACAGGTTGTAACTGTCCAACCTTTAGGCAAAGGAATCAGTGCTGTGATAAACCTAGATTTTCCTATAAATGTCATACGAATCCTTTTCACAATCGTAATGGTTATCAAAAGGATAACTTCGTAAAGACGAGGACAAGATCGGATGCTCCCAGTTGGAGAAAGACTAACTTGCAAAAGAATAGTCAATTTGATTCTCTTCCGAGAATTCTAGAAGAGAGTAATGGGAAGAAGGTTCTGATTGTTCCTAAACGCACTCAGAAGTGGATACCAAAGAAAGTTAATGATGTTTTGAGTGTGAAAAGGAATGATCTCCCAGAAAATTCCATGACTATGGAGAAGGCAGTATCCATGATGTTGGAACTTAAAAAGTTCTTTGGAAAGATGGATTTGGATGTGAAAGGTTCTAAAAGCGATCTATTTCATGATAATCCAAAAGTCACTTGTGGTGAGCAAGACATTGCTCACCTCAACACAACTTGAGTGTGTTTTTAGTGCATCCTCACCAAGGAATGCCCTTTTATGTATACGGTGAGGGAAGTACGAGAATTGGGGCGCACATATTATGTTCGGTAAAGCTGTAGAAGTTGATTGGATTCTTCTAAAAAGGTATGTCTATAAACTTTAGCAAGATTTGTGTTTTTATTTGCTTAGAGTACTTATAATGATCCATGTATCTTGCTTATAATTCATTTCTACCTAACTTGATTTGTGTTTAAGGTTCTTAAATGTTTAGGTTTGAAAATAGTAGTTCGGGATGTTTGGACTTCATGGTACACATACCAGGTTTCTTCAATTCCTTCATTAATTCAGGTTTTTTTACTGGTTTTTTCAATGATCGGTGGTCATAAATCCGATGAATTCATTTCATAAATAAGTAAATATGTTGGAAATAAGAGGAAATCTATCAGGTGAACCTGTTTCTGGATCCACTTCAAAAACAGATGACAATCCTAATAGTTTAAATTCTGATTCAGCTAATCATAGTAATTCTGAGTTCTTATCATTTATTCCTGATGATGAATAGATGAAAGTTTAGAGGAATGGAAATTTAGCTTGATTGGCATATTAGACCTGGTAAAGCTAAAATTTGAGGTTGCAGAATCATCTTTAAGAAGACAACGGAATTCTTCAGGTAAAATTCAACTAATTCCAATCGGAAAAGGTTTTTTCATTATAAAATTAGAAAATGAAGCTGATATGAATCTTATTTGGACTGGTGATTGGGTGGTTGCTTCTCAGAGTCTTAAATTAAGGAAATGGGAACCAAATTTTAACCCAGAATCACATAAAACTTCAATGGCTTATGTTTGTGTTCAGTTTTTTGGTTTGAGTTTAGAATACTGGAAGGAGAAGATTTTATTGCATATTAGAAAAGCTTTAGGTAGACCAATAAAAGTTGATGAAACAACTCTTAAGAAGGAAGTAGGGTATTATGCAAGTATTCTAGTGGAAATGGATTTAGCAAAAGCAATTCCAAGCAAAATCTGTGTGGAATCCAAATATGGAAAGTTTGAGCAGGCAGTGAATATTCCTAATCTTCCTAAATTTTGTTATCATTGCAAGATAGTAGGTCATCTTACAGCAGAATGCAGAAACAAAAGAAGAGAACAAGAACAACATACTGGTGCAGATACAGGTGTTACTGAGATGCCTAAAGAACCACAAAAAATTTGGAGAAGAGTAACCACAAAAAGAAAGCCACAGAATTTTGGTTTTGATATATGTCCTCCAACTGAAGATATTTGTGAGACAAGCTCTCCAGCAATTCAAAATTTAGAAACTCCTCAAGAAAAATCTATTAACTCAGGTAAATTCCAGGTACTACAAGAACTGAATGAAGAGTCCTTTAATTCTAATATTAAGTTCCCTGCCTTATCAGTGAAAAAACTTTTAAATGCTGCTTCTGGTGCTCCATCTATTAATAAAGTCAATACTATTATACCACCTATTGGAAAAGGGATTACAAATGAAAATGTTCCAAAAGTTAAACAGAAGACACACAAGGTAGTATAGTCACTACAAGACAAAAAGCAGCAAATTTAGTTCTTAATGGTGGTAAAAAAGAGATTTTGAGAAGGAACTCTTCTCAAACTCAACCTTCTAAATGAAAGTAGTTTATTGGAATGTCAGAGGCCTGAGAAGAATAAGGGCCAAAGACAAACTTAAGAGTTTAGTAAATACTTTTAATCCTTCTTTAGTTATTCTTGCAGAGCCAAAAATAAATTACTCTGCAGATTTTTGCAAAATATTGAAGTTACCAGGAATGCACTATGAAGTTATACATAATTCAAGAGAAGATAGAAAGGGTAATATATGGATTTTGTGGAGTTCTTCAATTCAGAAACCAAATATAATTGCTTCATCTGATCAATCAATAACAGTGGAAGTTGGAGATACCTTAATAACTGGAATTCATGCTGCATCCTTAACAGTTAATAGAAGAAGCTTATGGAATGATTTGCTAGACATTAGAACTTTGAATAAACCATGGTTAGTGATGGGATATTTCAACACAGTAATGAGAGAAGATGAAAACCAAGGTGGACTAAGGCCTTTGAGGATATCCATGCTGGAGTTTAACAATTGTCTTCATAGTAGTGGTTTGATACAAGCACCTAAAACTGGTTTAGATTTTCTTGGTGTAATAACAGAGCTGGAAGAAAGAGGATTATGTGTAATCTTGATAAAGTTGTCTTCAACAAAAAATGGTTAGAAAAATATCCAAGCTGGGGGTATAAAGTTAGAGTGAGAAGTATTTCAGATCATAGTACATTATATGGTGTAAATGCTGATATACCAAAACCTAAAAATACTCCTTTCAGAGCATTAAAAGTACGAAAAAATCATCCTAAATTCTTGAATGTTATCAAAAATTCTTGGGAACAAAATATGGAAGGTAATCCCATTTATGTTTTCATGAGTAAACTGAAAAGATTGAAAACACATCTAAAGGAGTGGAACTGGTCAGTTTTTGGAGATGTAAATAAGAATTTGAAGCTGGCAGAAGATGAAGTAATGGAAACTACAGCAGCATTAGATAAAAATCCTTCAGATAACTTCTTGTTAAACAAACTTGTGACTGCAAGGGGTAAACAAGAAGTACTTGCTCAACAACAGAGAGAGATTATACATCAGAAATCAAGAATTATGTGGCTAAAAGATGGTGCAACAAATTCAAAATACTTCCATGTCAATATGAAGTTAAGACAAGCTCAAAGTATGATATCTGAACTTGGAAATGCTACAGGAGTTATTATCACAGATCAAAAGGAAATAGCTGGAGAGTTAGTCAATCATTTTGAAGAAAAATTTAAAAGTCGGGAGATAAATATAGATGAGAGCATTTTTGAAAATATCCCCAGGGTGATGACTAATGAAGACAACTTAATGATGGACTCTATTCCTTCTGATGAAGAAATCAAAACTGCAGTCTTTGATTTGAATCCAGAAAGTGCTCCTGGACCTGATGGATTTGCTGGATGGTTCTATAGATTCTCATGGGATATAATTAGTGCTGAGTTAACAAAGGCAATACAATATTGCTGGATTAAAGGTTTCATTCCATCTGGATTAAATGCCAAAATTTTGAAGCTGCTACCTAAAGTGAATAATGCAAAAAAGGCAAAACAATTCAGGCCAATTGGTCTTATGAATTTCAGTTTTAAAGTTTTCACTAAGATTTGGGCAACAAGGCTAGGGGGAGTAATCAATAAAATAGTATCACCTCAGCAAGGAGCTTTCATAAAGGGTAGAACAATTCAAGAACAAATTGCATTAGCTTCTGAAATGATCAATGAGATTGGAGTTAAGAGAAGAGGAGGAAATTTTGGATTAAAGCTTGACATTACTCAAGCATATGATTCTCTTAGATGGAAGTTTATATTCCAAATGTTGAGCAAGTTTGGATTCTCAGATAAAGGGCTTCACTGGTTAGAAATTTTACTGCAATCAGCTAGAATATCTGTACTTGTAAATGGAAGTCCTGCAGGATATTTCCAAGTTGGCAGAGGTTTAAGACAGGGTGACCTACTGTCCCCCCTTCTTTTTGTCATAACTGAAGATGTTCTTAGTAGAAATATTTCCAAAGTAATTCAATATGGAAATAAATGAAAGCAATGGTAAACAGAGGTGGTATCTAACCATCACACATATTCTTTGCTGATGACATATTTCTTTTTCGTAATGCTGAAAAAAGGAATGTTAGGAAGTTAATGAGCTTGCTTAAGATTTATCAAGATGCTTCTGGCCAACAAATAAATATGGAGAAAAGTAAATGCTTCATTGGTGGCACAAGTGACAGTAGAAGACTGCAGATTTATGAAGAATGTAATGTTGCATTAGCTGATTTCCCAGACAAATACTTGGGAGTAATGCTAATACCTAGTAATATAAAATCTCATCATGTATGGAGTGTTGTTGATATGATGCAGTATGAAGTGTTGTTGATATGATGCAGGAGAGACTGGCAGGATGGAAAGGAAAGATACTCTCATTTCAAGAGAGACTCATTCTGGTAAAATTTGTTCTAAGCATCTTGCCAATATACTCAATGTCAGTTTATAAGTGGCCAAAGAGGGTTATAAATGAATGTGAAAGAATATTAGGAATTTTTTATGGTCAGGTGACCCAGCAAGTAGAAAAATAATAACTTTGAAATGGAATAAAACATGTGCACCAATAAGTGAAGGTGGACTGGGTTTGAGAAGATTGGAGGTTATCAATAAAGCTTTGTTAATGAAGATATTCTGGAGGATCCAAAATGGATCAGATGATTGGTCAAAATTCTTTCAGTCAAAGTTTAAAAATAAAAATGGTGAATGGATTACATATTACAAGAAATCCTTAATATGGCAGGGACTAAAGTGGGTACTTGTGGGAGTGGAGGAAAACATAAGATGGATAGTAGGGGATGGAAGTAACATTTCTGCTTGGAAGGATAAATGGGTGTTGGAGAAAAATTTGAAAGAAGTGTATCCAGATAATGCTTATATTATGCAATTCCCTGGAATTAAAGTATCAGATTTTATTTTAGATGGAGAATGGATTGTGCCAACTGAAATATTGGAGATGATTCAAGTAAATGATTTGCCAGTTATTGGTGGTGGCAGAGACAGGAGAGTTTGGACTAGTACTATCACAGGAAATTTCACAGTATCATCAGCAGTGCAGCTCATTAGACAAAAATTCCCCTCTTTACATTGGACTAAGAAGGTATGGCATAAATCTGTATCCTAGTATATCTAGTAATGTGCGGAACCTAGCTAGAAATGTATGTGCAACTGATGACAATATGAAAAATAGAAAATTTAATATGGTATCAAGATGCATATTCTGTAGGAAGGAAGAGGAAACAAGAGATCATATTCTTTGGTACTGCAATTATAGTGAGATCATATGGAGTTGGCTTGGTGGAATTTTCAATTTCATGAACCCAAGATCATTTGAAGATGTTCTGCATTTTGCAAATAACAAAAGTCCTGCTATTAAAGAATTATGGAGATTGGCTGCATTTATAACTATGAAGGAACTCTGGTTTCTGAGAAATGAATGTGTATTTGATAAAGGAAAATGTGACCAATCTGTCACAAAGAAGAAGATACTGCAAGCAATAACTGACAGTGATCTAAGAATAAAAAAAAAAAATATATGGAACAGTCAATATGATTTACAGGTGATCAAGATTTTTGGGTTGAAGACAAGGAGGGTTAGAGTATGGTCATAAAAGAAGTATTCTTTCAACTACCAGAACAAGGGAAATTATTGCTATGCTGTGATGGAGCTTCCAGAGGAAACCTTGGTATTGCTGGCTATGGTGTAGTGGGAAGAATCAGCACAGGGGAATGTGTGATTGCAATTGCAGGTGGTCTGGGCATTTCTACAATTACTATGCAGAGGTTTTTGCAGTACTAATGGCAGGAGAGTGGGCTATTCATCATGGATTCTTTAATCTTGTCTTCAGAACAGATTCTAAAGAAGTCATAAATGCATTCCAAAGTCAGCAACTTCCTTGGTTTGCAATTACAAGATGGGAAAAGATTTGTCCAGAAGTATCTTCTTGGAGTTTTACCAATAGTTACAGAGAAGTGAATTTCTCTGCTGACGATATGGCAAAAAAGGGAGCAACACTAAGTAGGGGAGAAAAGATAATTTTTGATAGTAAACCACCTTTCTTGAGCAATCTGGAAAATCCAGACCAAATCTACTTTAGATTTTGGTAGATAAAAATGTCATATTTGGCATTCCAGTTTTGTACTCTTTTTTATGTCTTTCTTTTGTGTTGTAACCTTTGTTAAATTCTTTGGTTTTTAATAAAATTAAATTGTTAAGCAAAAAAAGGTACACATACCAGGTATGCATACCATCATTTAAAATCAAAATCCATGGATTTTAGTACGCATACCCGTTTGCATACTGCTACAGGTCATGAAAATTCGTTTGCAAACCGGTATGCATACTTGATCGTAGACGTCGATATTCAGTAAACTTGTTTTGGCCGTAACTTCTTCGTACGAACTCGGAATTACCTCATTATTTTTGCATTCTCTTCCTTTTTGAATTCCCTTCAAAATGGAGATGAGAATTCTATAATTTGGATGAGTTAAGATTGGTCTTTGTCATGTCTCTTGTTTTTGAGTGTTTTGCTCCGTTTCGTAGCACTTGTTCCACTTCTCTTGAACTTGGGCACTTGGATTCTTGGAGTACTACCCATCTAAGCTCATTTTTAGCTTTTACAAGAATGTTGTTGGTGAATCACAAAGAAAGAAGTTCAAGAATGGGTAATAGTACGCATTGTTATGGGATTCTTGAATGTTCACAATCATCTTATGTGAACTATGGTGCATGGTCGTTAATGACTTTGTATGTTCTTCTTTGTTAAGAAATTTTTTTTATACGCCTTTGGTAGCTATTCTTGGTGTAAATTCATGCGAAAAAGATTGATTCTACCTTCTAAGGGAAAAGATTTATTTTTGCAGTATTAATCTTTATGGTTTTATATATTGCAATGTGTTATGGGATATGTGTGTTTGCGTCTGTGAACTATGATTGCCCCATACATGGTCAAAAGTTAAGTCTTTCATATGTTGATATGCAAGTATTGATAAAAGATTGAATGAACTTTTGACAAACAAAAGATAAGCCTATTATGTCATTATGCAAATATTGATGGAAGATAGGATGAGCTTTTGTTTACAAAGGTTAAGTCTATTATATTTCATTGTGAAAATGGTGATAAAGAATAGAATGAATCTTTGTTTATTCCGCAGTATTGATCTTCCCTGATCCATATTTTTTATGTAAATACTGTGCGTCTCCGTAAGTTCTCTTATGTGAGCATTTCCGATTAAATTAATCATGGGTTCTCTTGTGGTTAATTTAATTGAGATTTTTGGATACAAATTCATATTCTTATGTAATTTTTTAATGTCCAAAGAAATCCTTCTTTTCTTGTAAAAGTAAGGTTGCTCTAGTTGTTCTTTCGGGAATGACATTTTATTGGGGAGAGTTCTTAATTGAACTTGTGCTTAATTGCCAAATCTTTGTGGGGAGTGCGGGTGTGGAATATTATAGGGGTTATCTTGTATCTTTATAAACTCCTTGATGAATGCATTTTGCTTCGGCTATATGATTGCATCTAAAAAAGTTGATATGTACTTTCTTTTGGTCATGAAGTATCTCCATGGAAATTTCATTAGGATCCCACTAGTTTTCGTACCTTTGCCAATTTTATTGACAAAAAGGGGGAGAATTAATGTGTAGTTGACACTACAAATACATATGGTTTTCGGATCATTATATAAGGGGGAGTGGTTTTCATGTGAGATGAAGTATTGACTAAGGGGGAGTGATACATATCACCATAGTATTGTTGTCAAAGTTTTGATATAATTGAACTTTGATGTTGTGTGATAATACTATGACACTGTGTAACAATGATTGAGAGCTTTTGTTTTCTCATTGTTGTGGATACGGATCTTCAACAACGGTGATGCTGATTTGAATATCTTTGGAATCATTGGAGTACTTGGAAGTGACGAAGATTTCGAGTAATGTTGAAGAACCAAGGAGATCATGCATGTGGATGAGAAGCTGCAAAGTTTATTTATTTTGTATTCCATATGTATTAATAATTTTGTTACTAAAATTGACAAAGGGGGAGATTGTTAGAGCACTGCTCGGTCGAACTCGCAAGCGTTGCTATCTCAAGCTTGTTTGTCAAGTTTAGTTGCCAAAACTATAAGTCTTGATTTCTAGTCTACTTATAGCTAAGTCTCGGACTAGGATAGTAAGTGTAGTTGAGCTCTAGACTCCACGACGTTCATCATGCAAAGACGAAGAACTACTCAAGGAACTAGTGATCTTCATCGACAAAAAGGTATGTGGAGACTTGAACTTATCTATCACTCAAAAGTCTATCTATTTTATCTCATATCTTGAGACAAAAGTCGTATTGCTATATACACTTTAATTATACACATTTGCTATTTCGAGTCGAGTTTATCTCGTTTATCTATTTCTAGAAATATGTGTTGGTAAGCTTTCGCTTTGGCCAAGTTCATCCTTACTCGTGACGAAAGTCATGTTGATTGTTTCAATCTCTTGAAAATCGCTTTGATGAAAAATAGTGTGTGAATAACCACTATATAACATCCTCTAAGAATGTTTCAATGATTGAAATGAGAGTTTAGAATATATAACCTTGAATGGATATAAACATTATATGTGAACTCATACTTGTGTAAGTCCAAAATCCTTTAACCAAAGTATGCGTACTTTACTGGTTTAGGAAGTCCGGAGCTAAGTCCGCGTAGCCGTACGCGTACTGCCAGAAGTTCACATCCCGTGAATTTCAGTTGGAGTTTGTGAACTGAAAACAAGCTCAATCCGGGTACTTAAGTATGCGTACCGGTATGCGTACTTGAGTGGGTTATTTTCTTAAAACAGTTTATTCATGAACTAAACATTTATATATATTAAGGAATGTAATCTTTGCAAACCGTGGCTATAATGTTCATGAATCGATTCGAGTGAATCAAAATCGTTTTTGCTTCGATTGTGTTTTATATACTTCTATGAGATCTAAGCAATTGAACAACTCTCTAACTAGTTCTTTTGAGTCATTTGAACTAGTTATGATGAAGATGAATAAGGTTGATATGAAAGTGCTCATATGGCTAACCATTGGTTAACTATTGTTGAACCAACTAGATGTACACGTTTAGGTACGGTTACTAGAACCTAAATGAAGTATATTTCATTTGTGTATAACAAGCTAAGATTCGATCTAACGTTTGAAAGATATTAACTTGAATCTAATAAGGTTTTCATCTAACTGTGAATATTGAATGCTTTGTTACCAAGGTAACTTAGATTGCAAACCCTGATTTGGAGACTATATAAAGGAGAACTCTAGCAACTGGGAAACCTAATCCCCACACCTCCTATGTGATACTAGTTGTATAAGCTAGAGTCGATTGGTTCCTGTTCACCTTGATTTATCAAAAGACGGAACAAAACTCGTAGGTATTTCTGTGGGAGACAGATTTATCTATTCATTTAGATTTTTCTGTGTGATACAGATTTGTTTATTAAAGTCTTCGACTTTGGGTCGTAGAAACTCTTAGTTGTGGGTGAGATCAGCTAAGGGAATCAAGTGCGTAGTATCCTGTTGGGATCAGAGACGTAAGGAGCACAACTGTACCTTGGATCAGTGTGAGATTGATTGGGGTTCAACTACAGTCCAAACCGAAGTTAGTTTGTAGTAGGCTAGTGTCTGTAGCGGCTTAATACAGTGTGTGTTAAATCTGGACTAGGTCCCATGTTTTTTCTGCATTTGCGGTTTCCTCGTTAACAAAACTTCTGGTGTCTGTGTTATTTCTTTTCCGCATTATATTTTTTTATATAATTGAAAAATCACAGATTGTGAGTTGTATCGATCAATTGGTAAATCCAACCTTTGGTTGTTGATTGAAATTGATTGATCCTTGAACATTGGTCTTTGGTACCATTCAAGTTAGTTCTCTTGTATTCAATCAGGCTCGTAGATTTCTATTTGTTTGAGTAAGGATTGAATCGAGAAATTGAGATATAAATCTTTGATATACTTTTTTATTAAGATTGAGTCTGACTGTCTAGTTAATTCTCTTAAAAGTATATTGGAGTTAGTCCATACAGATTGCTAAGAGAAATATTGGGTGAGGTTGTTAGACCCCTGCTTTTTCAGAAGAGCCTCATGATATTCGTGGAAGCATACATCTCACCAACATGCAATACAACCTTTGGCCTCCTGTAAGCAGTTTCACTGAAGCTGCAAGAGGAAAGCCACCACTTTAGAGATGTAACATCCTGCGCGACCAAAACTGCCAACTCCAACTCCAGTACCACATGCGCGACTTCCACAATGATAAAACCACGTCCAAGTTACACCATATATGGATCGACGGCAACAACATCAATGAGAGATGCTTTCAGAATTTCTTCTCCCATAAAAGAAGTAGTTGAATTACCGAAGGAGATTGCACCTGGGGACTAAAGAGGTACATATGGACTCTCCATGTCAGGAGTTTCATCATATTTGTATAACCTATTAGTTAAGTCGTTCGCATGAGGGAACTTCCCTACTCCTCAAAGACACGATCCAAAGATGATAAAGGCAAAAGAGTGTGGCTGGGAATTTCTCAGCATTACCCTTCTCAAAGATGCTGAATTTAGAGAGACGCAAGCACGCTATCATTATCATTCCAAGATGTCCAAAGACGTAGACATACTCAAGAGAGCATACGTATTGTCAAAGGCCAGCTATATGCCTGGACGTTTATGAAACACAACGCAGATGCAAAGACGGCCTCATGATCGGCAGATCGTACAATCCTCGTCAACATTTGGTTCAATTCCAACTCTCATCCAAATTATTTCTTCAGAGACCCAGCGCGTCAACATCAACCAAAATTACAAAGAGACTCTATGAGACGGTCAAGTGGGTAGAAGCATGCATGATGGCTGCATCAAAACATCTCATGTCCGGCGGGTGAGTTATTTTGGGACTGATGCCTACCCAATGCAGTCATCAATTTTAACCAGAAGGTCCTTACTACTTACATGTACTCAACTTATCTGGGGCTTCTTGCTGATTACGTCAAGAGTAGAAACTACACCCATGTTACTTATCACTCAGGCAACGCACCAGCAACAACATCTACCAAGTCGAAAGCTCAGTGGATACTCGTGGGCAGGGGACTGTCTCCCTATTTTCCATTCCATGAGTCAAAATCTAGGAAGCTATCGGCTCCATCATCAGCTTCTATTTCTAATAATGATACGAGCTCTACCACTATATGATGACTGTCATGTTCGTGACTATTACTGCAATGAAAGCAAGTAAGATTACCTGCTTTCAAAATATTGTCACCCGGCATATGTGAAGCAACTTCCTGGAGAGGATGCAAGATCACTTTCTGAAGCAATCTTCGAGTATGTCTCAGGAACACGACCGTGCTGGTATTCCTTCAAGATCAAGACATGATTTTTCATTATCTTATCAAAAGTTGATCCGAAGCCGTGAATCTTCCGGGAAGATATATGAAGAGACGTTGATATAGTCACAAGCAACTGTTGGCATCCTAAGGAGAAACTACAACGAGGAGTAGTTTTGATGGAGCTGTTGCTACCGCTAAGATATTGTTATTCCAAAACCTTATTACTACTTTACCATCTCGCCTCGATATTGGAGGCGTCAAGGGTTTTATGCTACCGACCCTACCATGGATTTCACAAACAAGGAATGTAGTCGACATCCTCGGAAGTTGTCGCTTTATCAGAGTCTGTTGAGGTTTTTAGGAGGTCACGGGCTGACGCTGGAGTCTACATCAACAAAAATACTGTCGGATAGGGCTGTCAATATACTTCCGAAATCCGATATCGTTCCAAATATTCGACATCTTATAGGATTTAATCCATTTTATCGGATTCCGGAACCGGATATGTTATCGGATTTTACTGCTTAACCCTATCGGAACCGGACTAGGCCTATTCCGATTGGTTACTTTCCGAAATCCGATAATAAGGGTGTACTAGTAATTCCAACCCCAGGGATAAAAACGTCAAGAACCTAATACTCTTTATTTCTTTAACTTTTTTTTCTTCTCTCAAACCAGAAAGAGATCGAGAGAACTCATAGAAAGTAGAAATCGACAGAGAGAAGAGAAGATAATAGATCGAGAGAGAAGATTAGATCGGTAGATGGTCACTGGTCCCTGAGATCTCAGAAAAGTAAGTAATGACATCCCTATTCAAAATGATTGATTTTTCCTCCCAAAATTGATAGGGTTGTTTTTGATTGATTTCGCTTGTGAAATTAGGGTTTATGTGTAAATCTACTGATTGTTTCGTTCTTGTTTCATTTTCTTACCCTAATTAGATTCAATTCTTCACTGGATTATTCGTTGTTTGTAAATTAGGGATAATTTTTTGGGTAAAATGTGAAATTAGATAGCGTGTTTTTTTTCTTCTTTTTCCGTGGTGGTGGTGGTGCTGCCTGCAGCCTGATTCAAGAGCTGATAGGAATTAGAAAATTAAGTTTGTACATAACAGGAGGTTGATTTTTCCAGTTTATATAAATGGGTACAGGTTCACCTTGAACTTGTGTCGTCAAGGGATTTAATTCTTTACCAATGAGTGTACTTGGTGTACACCGCTTGTAGAAACTAGTCAAGTCAAACCTTAATTTGTTCCCAATTGAACCACATACAAGTTTACTCCAACCTTCCAAGTTTTAGGCAACAAATTGAAAAAGAAAGGGTGAGAAACTTGAAATTTGGTCCCCATTATGTCATGCATGACTGCATTTATAAAAATTTATCTTGCCTTTATATCCTTACCTTTCCAGGTAAAACACTCCGAGTGACCACTTGCTTAACGGATCCAGGACCACTTACAAGCCTAGAAGCAAACATGAAGTCAGTACATAAATACACCCAGGCTGAAACTTGAACCTGCAAGAAGTCGCACATAACAGAAACAAGGTCATGATGATTATGCATAAAGATGAACTTCTCATCAAGCTAGATAGACATTTAAGATCAATGATATTAGAAAGTGATGCAGGTAAGTTTTTATTTGATCAATCCTAATCATCAGTTACATGGTTCTTCCATGAGTTGATAGTACCAAAGACATAAATATATACAAAGTAATTCATCTCATTATATACCAAATACTAACCATAAATGATGTACTTACAAAAAAATTCTAATACAAACACTAAAATTCATTCAAATACATAACCTATGTTTAATACAGGTGTTGTTTCGTTATTTCCTGTGTACTTGCCGAAGTTTCTTCACTCACATCACTGGCATATGTCTGTCTCTGCTGACCTTCCATGTGATGTATGTTATTATATGGTTTTTTGAAATTTATGGGATTAGAGTTGTCTATAGGATCCGTTCCTGAATGGTATCCAAAGCATGGATATATTGTATAAACTTGTGATCTGGGATAAGCCATATGGATCTGATGTATGAGTCTACTTAAATTTTGTTAAATTTGGCTGAATATTATCAGTTTAAGTGACAAATTTTACTGACTTATGTGAACTGAATTAGAGGCATTTAAGGGCATCAGTTCATGTATATTATTATGCAGCTATGGATTTGAATTCTCACCTTGGATATGCTCACTGAATGTTTTCCATTTTCCATAACTCTGACTTGAATGTTTGTGTTACTGTGTACTATGCAGCTATGGAAAGACTGAAGTTGATGCAACATGCAAGCAGCCGAGCAAGATCACTAGCAGTCTACCGTTGCCCATTGACATCTAAATTTCTTTTGCTGCATGTTTTGCATTTGTTTGTGACTTTGTGGGTTGTCCTTGTACTTTCTTTTCATGTGTGAGACTGAGAGACTGAATTGAACTCTGTTTTAGAACATTTTGAATGTGTATGAAGACAGAAGAAGACATTTTTGGAACTGAATTGAAGTATTGAACTCTATTTTCTAGTTTTTTCTGTTTTTTTTCCCAGAAACTGGATTTTATTGGGGAAAAGTCCGATATCCGTTAAGTTAGCCTAACGGAATCGGATTAGGATTTTTGGATTCCGTCGGATGTTATCGGATATCGGATTTCCGATAAGACAACCTTAACCTTAACGGATTTGTCGAAATCCGACGGATTTTTATCCGTTGACACCCCTACTGCCGGATTTATAGTAGATTCTTCGCACATCTCTTATTCCCTACGTTGGTGTCACCGGATACAACTCGAGTCTTTATCATTGGATGCTTTGTCTATCACTTGGCATCATCATACCTGATACTACTTGAAAAAGCGGGGGTCTAACAACCATACCCAATATTTCGCTTAGCAATCTGTATGGACAAACTCCAATATACTTTGAAGAGAATCAACTAGACAGTTAGACTCAATCTTAAGAAAATTATATCAAACAAGAACATCATGAAGTTTATAGGCAAATCTAGGTTCATCACGGCACTGATTCCTTTGCCTAAAGGTTGGATAGTTACAACCTGTAATGTTAAGAGGATTAGTCTTAACATATGATCTTGGTTTCACAACTTCTTGTGATGCCCAAACAAGAACATCATGAAGTTTCTCATTCCTTATACGAAAACGACATCTCCTTTCCAGGTGACCTTTATTTCCGCAATAGTGGCAAACATAAGGAATGTTCTTACCTCGATCCATGTGTGCTGACTTTGGAGGTTGATATACATTGCTCTTTCAAACTTTAACTGTCGGTAAAGGTATTTCACTTTTGCCATCAGTGGAAACCTTTTGTTGAGAAAAATCACTAGCCCTTAAATTTTTTACCTCTTTGCTAATACCTGGAGCATTTATTCCCTTATAACCCAATCCTCGTGTATCACGATGATTTTTACTTGCTCTTAGCATAGTGGTTAATTTGCTTGAACTAGTGTTGAACTTTTTCAAGTCATCTTCCAATATCTTGATTTTATCAAGAGCAGCATCTAAATCATCCTCAAGACGTTTTTCTCGAGCGAGATAAGCGCTTTCTCTGTCATCAAAACTTGTTTGCTGGGAGTTAATCCTTTCTTCAGTTTCTGCAAGTTTCTCTTCCAACAAGAAGTATTTTTGATAAACACACATTCAAGTGACTTTCTACTCAGGTTTTCCTCGGAATCTTTGAGGACCGATTCGCAAGAGCGGTTCCAACCATAAAGACCTTCGTAACACCTTTTCGATTTATTGTTTTCTCGACAGAGAGGAGTCATAAGACGTGTGACATGAGAAGTTGTCATCTTCTTCATTTCTAACGAATTTAATTGCTTAACATACTCTGAGATTTCCTCATCAACATGTCTATCAATACCTGAATCACCTTCATCAGAAAGTTCATCTAACTGTCCTTCTAGGCGTGTTTCCCAATCAACAGTTTCTACATCAAGAGAATGTTTAGATATTGAATTAGATGTGACAGTTCTCTCAGGTGAATCCAAGCTTTCAAAATCATCTGGTAATTTCTGAACTGGTACGTTATTAGAGATAGACACGTCCATAATAATTAAATCTCTTCAAAAACAAACTTATAAGGTCTTAAACGTGTTTGCCTGCTCTGATACCAATTGAAAAAGCGGGGGTCTAACAACCACACCCAATATTTCGCTTAGCAATCTGTATGGACAAACTCCAATATACTTTCAAGAGAATCAACTAGACAGTTAAACTCAATCTTAAGAAAAGTATATCAAAGAGTTTATATCTCAATTTCTCAATTCAATCCGCAATCAAACAAATAGGAATTTGCGAGTCTGATTGAATAAGAGAAATAACTTGGACGATATAACAAACCAATGTTCAAGTGTCAATCAATTCAATCAACAACCCAAAGGCCGGATACGAGAACTGATTGATCTTAACGCACAACCTGTGATATTTCTATTATATAACAAAATATAATGCGGAAAAGAAATAACACAGACACCAGAAATTTTGTTAACGAGGAAACCGCAAATGCAGAAAACACCCAGGACCTAGTCCAGATTTGAACACCATACTGTATTAAGCCGCTATAGATACTATCCTACTACAAGTTAACTTCGGTCTGGAATGTGGTTGAAACCTAATCAATATCACACCGATTCAAGGTACAGTCGTGATCCTTACGCATCTGATCCCAGCAGGACTCAACACACTTGATTCCCTTAGCTAATCTCACCCACAACTAAGAGTTGTTACGACCCAAAGTCGAAGACTTGATAAACAAATCTGTCTCACACAGAAAAGTCTATAGAATGAATAAATCTGTCTCCCACAGAAATACCCTAGAGTTTTTGTTCCGTCTTTTGATAAATCGAGGTAAACATGAACCAATTGATATACCGGACTTATATTCCCGAAGAACAACCTAGAAATATCAATCACCTCACAATAATCTTAATAGTATGGTAGCGAAACAAGATTTTGTGGAATCACAAACGATGAGACGAAGTTGTTTGTGACTAATTTTTATCTTTCCTATCGGAGAATCAATCTCGAGCAAATCTTAGAGAAGATGGTACCCAATACGATAGAACAGGGAAATATACGAAAACGCAACTACAGAGAAAATAGTTGGGTATGGCTTCACAATCCCAATGAAGTCTTCAAGTCGTTAACCTACAGGGTTTCGTGAAAAACCTAAGGTTAAAGGAGATTCGACTCTAGTCGCAACTAGTATCACACGGGTCGTGTGGGGATTAGGTTTCCCAGTTGCTAGAGTTCTCCTTTATATAGTTTTCAAATTAGGGTTTGCAATCTAAGTTACCTTGGTAACAAAGCATTCAATATTCACCGTTAGATGAAAACCTGATTAGATTCAAGCTAATATCTTTCAACCGTTAGATCGAACTTAGCTTGTTATACACAAATGAAATGTTATTTCATTTAGATATGGGTAACCGTACCTAAACGTGCACACTTTGTTGTCTCAACAATAGGTAACCGAAGTTAGCCATATGAACACTTTCATATCAACCTTATTAATCTTGATCACAACTAGTTCAAATGACTCAAATGAAACTAGTTTCTAGAGTTGTTCAATTGTTCATAATCTCATAGAAGTATACAAGACACAATTGAAGCAAAATCGATTTTGATTCACTCGAATCAAGTTATGAACATTATAGCCACGGTTTGCAAAAGATTGCATTCCTTATTATATAAATGTATTAGTTCGTGAACAAACCGATTTTAGAACATCATTCACTTAGGTATGCAAAAGGGTACGCATACCTTAGTGACCGGACTGGGTTTGGGTTCGCCAGTATGTGAACGGGTACGCATACGTTAGTACACTTCCAAATTCTAGCAGAAATTTACGGACCTAAACCTTACGCCAGTATGCGTACCGGTATGTGTACTTAGGTACCCGGAATTTCACAAACCATCAAGTACACATACGGGTATGCATACTATGGTTCCCGGACATGGATTACATATATACAAGCACGCATACTATGTTTAAATCCAATTGTTCTAAACTCTATTTCAATCATTGAAAATTTCTTAGAGGATGACAATAGTTGTTTTCACGAACTATTAACATCAAAGCGATTTTCAAGTTATTGAAATAATCAATACGAAAAATTCCCGGTTTACATCAAATGATTGTCTCACACAAATCATGTAAGATGTTACTAGGAAATTTTCACATGATCATCTTTTGACTTGCGTCAACAATAAGATGAACTTGGTTAAAGCGAAAGATTACCAACACATATTTTGAGAAATATGTAAGCAAGATAAACTCAGCTCGAAATATCAAATGTGTATAATCGAATACTATATAGTAATACGACTTTTGTCTCAATATAAGAGATAGAGTAGAAATAGACTTTCTGAGTGATAGATGAGTTTCAGTCTCCACATACCTTTTGTTGATGAAGTTCCACAATATCTCCTTAGTAGTTCTTCTTCTTCAATCAATGAACGTCGTGAAGTCTAAAGCTCAACTACACAATCTATCCTAGTCCGAGACATCACTATAAGTAGACTAGAAATCAAGACTTATAGTTTTGATCACTAACATTGACAAACAAGCTTGAGATAGCAACGCTTGCGAGTTCGACCGAGCAGTGCTCTAACACTACTTACTCACGGGAAAGTCTAATACATCCAAGGTCCAATTATGCGCAAAGGACATGCCTAGCGGAGATAGAGCTAAGTAACTATCCTTAAACTAAATGTTTTATATCTACTAGGCATATTAAAATAAATTTTAAATATCTTAGTGTTGAGACGCAACAATTCCTCAACACTCACTACTGTGTTGCCAGGCATACTTCCTCATCACATTTTCCTCTTATTGTTGAGACGCAACAATTCCTAAACACTCACTACTGTGTTTCCAGGCATACTTCCTCAACACATTTTCCTCTTAGTGTTGAGACGCAGCAATTCCTCAACACTCACTACTGTGTTTCCAGGCATACTGCCTCAACACATTTTCCTCTTAGTGTTGATACACCGCAATTCCTCAATACTCACTACTGTGTTGCCAGGCATACTGCCTCAACACATTTTCCTCTTAGTGTTGAGACACCGCAATTCCTCAACACTCACTTCTGTGTTGCCAGGCATACTGCCTCAGCACATTTTCCTCTTAGTGTTGAGATGCAGCAATTCCTCAACACTCACTACTGTGTTGCCACGAATACTTCCTCAGCACATTTTCCTCTTAGTGTTGAGACGCAGCAATTCCCCAACACTCCCTACTGTGTTGCTAGGCATACTGCCTCAACATGTTTTCCTCTTAGTGTTGAAACGCAACAATTCCTCAACACTCACTACTGTGTTGCCAGGCATACTGCTTCAACACATTTTCCTCTTAGTGTTGAGACGCAGCAATTCTTCGACACCCACTACTGTGTTTCCAGGCATACTGCCTCAACACAGTTTCCTCTTAGTGTTGAGATGTACCAATTCTTCAACACTCACTACTGTGTTGTCAGGTATACTGCCTCAACACATCCTCACCTTAGTGTTGAGACGAAGCAATTCCCCAACACTCACTACTGTGTTGTCAGGCATCACTGCCTCAACACGTCTTCATCTTAGTATTGAGACGAAGCAATTCCCCAATACTCACTACTGTGTTGTCAGGCATCACTGCCTCAACACGTCTTCATCTTAGTGTTGAGACGCACAACCTCCTCATCACTCACCCGTGTTATCATGCGTCACTGCCTCAACACATCATAGTGCTGACGGCTCCACCACCTTTACACTCATCTTTGTATTCAAGGCTCAACTGCCTTAACACTCATCAGTCGAGGCTCCACTACTTAAATACATCATTTTAGTGTTCTCGGCGTCAACGTGCCATAAGGGTGATTGCTACTTGCCTCGACGTTTCATTAAACATGTTCTGCTCAAAGGCGAAGATGGCCTCTCTCCTGGTAACGACTGTTTACTCTTCTCATGAATTTTATTTCCATCTATCACCATCTTGTGCTTACCCCGCAACAATATCACTGTTACGTGCTAAGCAGGGGACTTAATGTTGATGGTGGTTTTTAGTCCAGGGCTAAAATTATAAAACCATGTATTTTGTATACCTGCTTTCTGCAAAGAAGTAGAGCTGCCAAGAAGCTGATAAGTGTCTATACCTCTCTGCTTACACATAAACTATGTAGTTTAATACCTATGAAATTTATTTGGAATAATATTGGAGCATGTAGCAACAATCCCAAGTATTCTATAAATTTTATTAATCTCCCACCTGCATTATTCACTAAATGCATGTCTTGCTGAGCATTTTCCATATGCTATGTCCACGGCTGAACTCTTAATATTGACATGATATGACAACTAATGTTCGTTCGCAGTTGAGAAGCATGAGTTTCCCGAAGATGTAGGGATTAAGATGTGCATGAAAATACTCAATTAGAGACACGCTGCACCTGCGCTCTGAGATAAAAATTAGTGATTTTGTGTCAACACGCAAAACTCACCAAAATTGATTAATTTTGTGACAGCTCGCAAAATTCAATTTTCCAACCTAATTTTATCAATTTATAAAAAATTAGGTTTTTGCGGTCTGCGCAATATCTTGATCTCTATTGGTCGAGACTAAACCTAAGCAAACTAGGAAATTGATCCATCATGAAACTAGTAGGATAAAATCCTACCAGAAACGGGAAAAGAGGAAACCATGACTAGAATCCGTGGCAGAAAGGGCTTGTCCGCGCCACTTGGTCGGACAATTTTCCCTAACTCGAGCCTCCTTTGGCCGGCCTTCCTCCTTCTATTTTTGTTGTCCATGGGCTCCTCTTTCCCATCAGCCAATCAAATCGCTCCAAATATGCAGCCTACACTTTTAATTAAAGGTGGCTGGCATCCCGTCTTTTGCTTTGACCAATCATATCTCTTCAACTTGGTCGGACGATATCCAAAAGGTCACCAAAGATTGAAGGAACAGCTAAGAGCATTTGGTAAATAATTTGAGTATGCGCTATATGCAAAAATTTTCGTATGGATGTCTAGTATAACATACTAAAAAATCACATCAATCGGATTAACGAGTTAAAAGATACAACTTAAAAGGCGAGCTAGGTCATGGCTGAAAACTGACAGAATTCCTCCTGAATCTTCCTGAGTCTTTACTGTCGGGATGTTTTCACCTCCTAAACGAGCTCAAAACCTAAATATTCCCTCAAGCGAAGATAGGAAATTCTTTTCTGGCAAGAATGGAGGGGCGGATCATCAAAATATGAGTTTGTATGAGAATTCTACAGCAGTTTTAGTGAGGGTCTCAATCTGAATTTTCTGATTACGAAATTTCATGAATTAACACAAACTTCTGCAAATCATCCCATCCATCCAACTTGGCTAGCCAATTTAACCGGTTTAGATTTAATTTAGGCCAACCAATAGGATGTCAAAATAGCTACCAGCCATCATTCTCCTATTGGGACCGACCACCACATCTTTAATTTACATGGATAGCTCTTGGCAGCTTCTCAAATATGACCGCCCGCTGCCTAGCTTGCGCGTGATTGGTCAAAAATAATTAGGTCTTGTAAGCAAGACCCACTCAGCAACTTGCTACATATTTTCCACGAAAATACTCGAGACATCAAACATGTCACAAACTGGGGGATGTTCATCAGGGTATTGGTCTTGCGGTTTACAGCATGCGGCGTGCAACACGCCCATTATGAGGAAAGGAGGACGGTTGATAGTATTACAGGAGTAGTGGGTGTAAAGCTGACCGGTATCCCTTTATGATAGGGACATGGTTTTCACCACTTTTACACGATCCCCACTTCTCCACTACTTAACTACTTCCACTTCCTACGAGATCAGTGTGTTCAACTATGACTTGTATAAACAGGTTTTCAATCTATTTCAACCAAGCACAGTTTTGGTTCATTAACACAAGTATCCAGAAAACACCAAGAACTTATAGCTTACATTCTGCAAGCAAGTTTTACATTCTGATACAAGTCATAAAACAACCATACTTTCATAGTTCATCATTTTGATCTCAACACCTTCTTCGCTTCCCTCCCTAAGATCAACCCTTTTCCTTCATTTTGTGACTGAAGCAAGACTGGAACGTCCATTTCTTGGTTTAGGCCAGAATTGTACAGATTGATCTCTCGAATCTAAAGTACTCCTGTGCAGTACATTTGTTTAGGGTTTAGATTCATTTCTCGGCGGCACACCCAATTTACCATTTTCAGTTGAATCATTTTTTACCCTACTACAATACCGTACCGTAAAAGTACAATACCGAGAAATCCGACAAGAGAAAGAGAAGGATTACCGGGGTAAGACAAATTTAAATATGAATAAGATCCGATTAAATCGAAGGAAGAATGGTCTTTCTCAAAGTTAAATTCCAACCATTTAGTTTGTTTTTCTTCTTTAGAAAGATGTGCTCACAAAATAGTAGTGATTTTTGGAGCTAGAAAGAAGGAGGCAAATGAGATTATTGATCTTATCAAACAACTTGTAGTTGTATGGTCTTGTGATTCTGATACATTTAAGTTTGTTTCGCCTAGTCTAATTTGGAGTAATTGGGAGACTCTTATGATTGTGTAACTCCCTTTGTTTTGTGTAAAGTTTTTTTTTCTTTTCTTAATATAACTTTTTCCTTAGGAAAATAGGATTGATTTGCTCAAATCTCCTATAACTAGTGATGAAGCTTCCGTCGTAAAAAAAAATCACCGATGAAGATTCCGTCGCCGGATACGTCGATGATGAAGATTCTATCGCCGGAGACAACAAAGATGAAGATTTCGTTGTTGGAGATCATCACAATTGATCTTAAAACCTACCTAATAATCAATAATCGCTATTAAAGCGAAGATAAACCTCAAAAGAAAATATAAAACCACCATTACGGTGTAGATAAGTAGAAAACATAACAACAACTAAGCTAAAACTATTCACTAACCTAGAAAACAAGAAATAACGAAGAAATCTGTTCAGTTCCGGTCCAAAATAAACCGGGTCTGAGCAGAACAGGGTTGTTCTTGATGGTTTTGTTGAATAAGAAGAAAAAGTGAGAGGAGAAAAGAGGAGAGAGACAATAAATAATGAAACACTTGTCTTAACTATCTGGTCCATTATTAATAGCCACATAGTTGCACCCGGCCCTTTTTTTTATTGACTAGCAAAGACGCACACGCGATGCGGATGCCGTTCTCATTCATAACCTGCAAAATATTTTGTTATCGACTATTTATTATAGGCTAACACTCATAAGACGTCATGAGAACCTTTTTGTGTATAAAATTCTAACTTTATTAGAAACACCATGTTTTTCAACTAAGGCTAAGTCCTATGGGCTAGATTGAGCTGCTAGATTGGCAGTTAAGTGTTGCAATTCAAAAAAAAAAGTGTGGCCTAAAAGTTAACACTACTTCTCTCTCCTAGCAAGTGCCCGCAGTTCAACTAGCAGCGAGATTGAAACGCTGAATGGTTCAGCGCTCAAAAAGTGACCTTAGAGCTGAACCGTTCAACTCTCACAAAAATCACAAAAATCACACGGATCACAAAAATCACAAAATTTGATCTGACGTCTGAAATTTAAAGTGCTGAACCAAACAACACCGGGCTGACGTGGACTGCTAATCTAGCTGCTAGATTAGCACTCCCATAGAATTTAGAAGGTTTCCCTAGCTGACGTGGACTGCTAGATAAACTGTTAGATTAGAAGACCATAGTACTTAGCCTAACACCTTCATAGAACTGGGAACTATGACAACTTTTTTTCGTGCAAAGTTCTAACTTTATTAAAAACACCATTTTTCTCAACTAACACCTGCATGGAACTGGGAATATTTACAACGCTTGTCGCTTGTACTCCGGCTGTGCTAAAGAGTGTTGGATTAATGATCGTGTATTAGCACTTTATACGGTCATTTAATTTCATTTTTGCAGATCGAAAAGCTAATTTCCCGACCGAGTGACTATCTAAAAGTATCAGCTGAAATATCCTCATTCTAGACACGTAACACTCATCCAAGGACCTGAGGGATATAACTAATTTTTTAGGAGATGATTTTTGGTTATTGTGGGGATTTTCATATAGAAGGAAATGGGGCCCTTGCCTTGCCATCAAAATTTCTAAGTTTTATATGAGTTAATTTCAAGCTAAAGAAATGTTTATGTTTAGATCACACTTGACCAGCCTTTAGCCATCACAGAATCCAAAATTCAGAAACGCTCTCCCTATCATTTGAGCTGAAATGTTTATGTGTATCTGACTGTGAATCGAGAGAATGAACTAATGGTGGACTGTGATTTTGTAGTTCGTGTTGGTCGAGCAACTCAAAGGGAATGTGTGTTTGATGTAGACTTCATTCCTTTTTGTTAGAGCATTGCTCGGTCGAACTCGAAAGTGTTGCTATCTCAAGCTTATTGTCAAATTTAGTTGATCAAAACTATATCTTGATTTCTAGTCTACTTATAGCTATGTCTCGGATTAGGATAGAAGTGTGTAGTTGAGCATTAGACTTCACAACGTTCACTAATTGAAGAAGAAGATCTACTAAAGACTTTGTAGGAACTTCGACGACAAAAGGTATGTGGAGACTAAAACTTATCCATCACTCAGAAGTCTATTCAATTCTATCTATTAATGAGACTAAGTCGTATATCTATATAGACTTTATGTTATACACATTGAAATTTTGAGTCGAGTTTATCTCGTTAATATAATTCTTGAAATACGAGTTTAAAGATTACAATGTTTCACCATCTACTTGACAACTTTAGTTATGAACAATTCATTTGTTGGAAACTAAATATTAAGTCAAGATGATCATATGAAAATTACCTTGAACATCTTACATGATTTGTGTGAGACAATCATTTGATGTTAACTTGGGATGTTTAATAATCATTTGAAAATTACTTGAAGCTAGTGGTATGTGTAAGATTACCATTGTCGTTCTTCTAAGGATGTTTCAAATCGATTATTGAAAGTTTTAGAACTACTACCAAAGTCTGGATATAGTACAGTATGCGTACCCAGTATGCGAACTTTGAAATACTAGTTGGGTCCGGAACTCTTGTTTGCGAACAGTGTTTGCGAACGAGTTTATCTGTATGGGTCCGAAACTGTTGTTTGCGAACGACATTACTAGGTAAGATCTGGAACGGTAATTCGCGAACTCAATGGTTAGGTTTTAAACTCGACAAGTATGACAACTTGTTCACATACTCTGTATGCAAACTAAATTGTCTATACTCATGAACTCAGGTTCGTTTGCGAACTAAAGTCCCTGAATTTTCAATGCCTTTAAGGTATGCGAACTCGGTTTGAAAAACGTAACATTACGTTCATGAATTAGTTCTTGTATACATACTTTGTACACATACAAACCAAATCGAATATGTTTCAAATGCTTCACATATATTTCCATGAGATATTGAGCATTTGAACAACTCCCTTAAAACACATTTAGATACATTTGATCATCTATCAAATTGGTTGATTAACATATTGAGTCTAGAAGTGATTGATGAAAATAGTTGAGACAAAAGTGTTCATATGGCTAACTTCGGTTAACTGTTATTGAGCCAACTCATTATACACATTTAGGTACGGTTCATCCATATCTGAACATAAGTATATTTTATTTGTGTGTATTAAGCTAAACCATCTAACGGTGGAGAATGATTGCTTATTTTCTAAGCAAACTTAGCTTGAATCTTAAGTCAGGTTTTCATCTAACGGTGAATATTGATTTCTTTGTTAATAAGTTATCTTAGCTTTGATTGTAAGCAACCCTGATTTGAAAGGCTATGTAAGGAGAAACTCTAGCAGCTGGGAAACCTAATCATGACACTTCCGTGTGTCCTAGTTGCAAACTAGAGTCGATTCTCTCTTAACCTAGGTTTCCAGTTCTTCTGAAAACCATTACTAGGTTTAACGACTTAAAGACCTCGCTTGGGATTCATGAAGCCAGGTCCAACTATTATTTCTATAGTTGTGTATCCTGATTTTACTATTATATTGTATTGAGTTTAATCTTCTCTAAGATTATCTCAAGATTTATCTCCGATAGGTAAGATATAAAAAGTAATCACAACAGTTCTTCGTCTTAGACTCTTGTGATTCCGCAATAACTTCTTCTGTTAATCAGTCAGGTTATTGTGAGGTGACTAATATTCTAGGCTGCTCTTCGGGAGACATAAGACCATATTATTAGTTGTGTTTCCTATTCACCTTGATCTTTATCTAAAGACGGACACCAAAAAGGAATAGACTTATCTTTGGGATACATATTTGTTTATAAGTCTTCGACTTTGGGTCGTAGCAACTCCTAAGCTATAAAGGACGTTAGCTAGAGGAATAAAGTGTGCAGGGTCTTGCGAGATTCAAAAGGCGTAAGGAACCCAACTGTACCTTAATCGGTGTGATACTTGGTTAGGGATGAACTACATTCAAGTCCGAAGTTAACTTGTGGTAGGCTAGAGTCCGTAGCGGCTTAATACAGTGTGGTGTTCAAGTCTGGACTAGGCTACGGGGTTTTTCTGCATTTGCGGTTTCCTCATTAACAAAAATTCTGGTGTCTGTGTTATTTCTTCTCCGCATTATATTTTTTTTTTATAATTGAAATATCACAGGTTGTGCGTTGATCAATCACAATTGATAAATCCGACCTTGTTTGTTGGATAGAACTTGATTGATACTTGGGTATTGGTTTTTGGCAGCATCCAAGTTATTCTCACATAAATCAGGTTCACGGATTCATACCTGTTTGATTACTGATTGTGTTGAGAAAAAGATAAAGCTTTTTGTGAAAAAGCGGGGGTCTAACAACCACACCCAATATTTCGTTAGGCAATCTGTATGGACTAACTCTAATATAATTCCAAGAGAATCAACTAGACAGTCATACTCAATCAAGAAAATATATCCAAGAGTTATATCTCCGTTTTTTAATGTAATCAGCAAATTAAACAAATAGAAATCCGTAAGCCTGATTATTATGAGAAACAACTTGAACGGTACCAAAGACCAATGTTCAAGTGTCAATCAATAACCAAAGGTTGGATTACCAATTGATTGAACTACGCACAACCTGTGATATTTCAATTATATAAACAAATATAATGAGGAAAAAATAAATAACACAGACACCAGAAGTTTTGTTAACGAGGAAACCTCAAACGCAGAAAACCCCCGGGACCTAGTCCAGATTTGAACACCACGCTGTATTAAGACGCTACAGACTCTAGCCTACTACAAGTAAACTTCAGACTGGAATGTAGTTGAACCCTAACCAATCTCACACTGATTAAGGTACAGTCACGTTCCTTACGCCTCTGAATCCCAGCAGAATCTGCGCACTTGATTCCCTTAGTTGATCTCACCCACAACTAAGAGTTGCTACGACCCAAAGTCGAAGACTTGATAAACAAATCTGTCTCCCACAGAAAAGTCTATTCTGATAGATAAATTTGTCTCCCACAGAAATACCTACGAAGTTATTTCTGTCTTTTGATAAATCAAGGTGAACATGAACCAATTGATAATCTGGTCTTATATTCCCGAATAACAGCCTAGAAATATAAATCACCTCACAATAACTTAACTATATGGTAGTAGAACAAATTATTGTGGAATCACAAAGAATGAGACGAAGAGCTTTGTGATTACTTTTTATAGCTTACCTATCGGAGATAAATCTCGAGCAAATCTTAGAGACGATAATACTCAATACCATAGAAAAAGTAAGATCAGAACATGCAACTACAGAGAAAATAGTTGGGGCTGGCTTCAGAATCCCAATGAAGTCTTTAAGTCGTTAACCTATAATGGTTTTAGGAAAAACCTAGGTTAAAGGATAATCGACTCTAGTCGCAACTAGTATCACACAGGAGGTGTGGGGATTAGGCTTCCCAGTTGCTAGAGTTCTCCCTTATATAGTCTTCAAATCAGGGTTTGATAACTTTGAGACAAGGAAATCAATATTCACCGTTAGATGAAAACCTGATTTAAGATTCAAACTAAGTTTGCACCGTTAGATGGTTTTAGCTTGTTATGCACAAATGAAATATACATTCATTTAGATATGGGTAACCGTACCTAAACGTGTATATTAAGTTGGCTCAATAACAGTTAACCTAAGTTAGCTTTATGAACACTTTTGTATTAACCATATTCATCTTACCACTTCTAGATCAATTGATAATCAAATGAATCTAATTGTGTTACTCATAGAGTTGTTCAATTGTTTATATTCTCATAGAAGTATACAAGACACAATTGAAGCAAAATCGGATTGATTCAAAAGAATCAGTTAATGAACATTTTAGCCATGGTTTGCAAAGATTGCATTCCTTAATTTATAAATGTATTTTTTCATGAGTATGAAATCATACTTAACCGATTTTTGAACTTAACCTCATAAGTTTGCAAACGGGTACGCAAACTTAAGTTTCGGACTTGATTCTTTCCGATAGTTCGCAAACAGGTACGCAAACAGTCGTTCCAGACCGAATTCAGGTGAAACAGTTTACAAACGGATACGCAAACTTAGTTACCGTACTTTGACAGGTTAAACCGTTCGCATACGGATATGTATACTAGGTTCCCGGACCTGAATTATTCTTACAACAGTTTGCATACGGGTATGCATACTCTGCTATATCCAGACAATGATTAATTATTCTAAACTCCCATTTCAATCATTGAAACATTCTGAGAAGACAACAATAGCTGTCTCACACAAACTATTAGCTTATAAGCAATTTTCAAGTGATCAAATGATCAATACGAAACATTCTGAGTCTACATCAAATAACTGTCTTACACAAATCATGTAAGATGTTATAAGGCGTTTTTCACATGATCATCTTTTGACTTTCGTCAGGAATAATGATGAACGTAGTTAAAGCAAAAATCTTTCCAACACATATTTCGAGAAAGATATAAGCGAGTTAAACTCAACTCGAAATATCAAATGTATATAATGTAAAGTCTATATAGCTATACGACTTAGTCTCACTAGAAGATAGAATAGAATAGAATTCTGAGTGATAGATGAGTTCAAGCCTCCACATACCTTTTGTTGATGAAGTTCCTCCAAGCTCCCCTTAGTAGATCTTCGTCTTCAATCGATGAACGTCGTGAAGTCTAAACCTCAACTACAAATTCTATCTTAATCCAAGACATAGCTATAAGTAGACAAGAAATCAAGACTTATAGTTTGTACAACTAAATTTGATAAACAAGCTTGAGATAGCAACGCTTGTGAGTTCGACCGAGCAGTGCTCTAACAATCTCCCCATTTGTCAATTTTAGTGACAAAACTATCAATACATATGGATTACAAAATAAATAAACTTTGTAGCTTCTCATCCAAATGCTTGATTTCCTTGGTTCTTCAACATTCCTTGAATTCTTCGTCACTCCAAGTACTCCATTGATCTGAACGTGTTCAACTCAGCATCATAGTTGTTGAAGATCCGTAGCCATAACAATAAGAAAACAAATGTTCTCAAATATTGTTATACAATGTCATAGTATTATTACACAGCATCAAAATTCAATTATATAACAACTTTGACAATAATACTACGGTGATATGTATCACTCCCTCCTGGTCAATACATCATCTCATAATGAAAACCACTACCCCTTGGTAGCAGTGGTGGAATAGAGATAGACCTTTTCTTTCGTGATCTCTGCAGGTGCCTTTCTAGGACTCAACTGGCGGTGAGATTTGTTGTCGATTATCTCCATACTGGAACAACGGCTATGCGAACCTTCGCTTTATCTCTCTGGGTTGTGACCTTGGCGACATTAATATCAGTGATAGCTTTGAGGCATTTCCTTCTTGCTCCATATAACACTTATGGTGTTGCAGAAAAGGCGGTTGTTCCATCTGGATCTCGAGAGAAGCCATTGTGCCCTTAGAAGTAGTATTCACGTCTTTTTGTGTCTCCACGAGGATTTCTAGTCCTTTCATCTGGGAAATTTACTGGTGCTCGGCTATCCAAGGTATTCCCAGTAGCATTGCTTGAAAAATCATTTTGGTGAAGCTTCTTAACGAATGGAACACCGGAATTGAAATTAGTTGTTGAACCTAAATTGAGTTTAATGATTGAATTATATCTAAGATCCACCCTTTTGAAATTGAGAGAACTGGAATGAAAATTGAGAAACTGATTTTTCAACCGAGAGATTAATCTCCCACTGTGGTCGCCAGTTGTTTTGGGGTAAAAACTGATTCTGCTGGAAATGGTAAATTTGGGTGTGCCACCGAGAAACGAATCTAAACCCTAAACAAAATGCACTGCACGGGAGTAATTTAGATTAGAGAGATCAATCTGTACAATTTTGGCCTAAACCAAGAAATGGCCGTTCCAGCCTTTCTTCGGTCACAAAATTAAGGAGAAAGGTTGATCTTAGGGAGGGAAGCGAAGAATGTGTTGAGATCAGAATGGTTAACTCTGAAGGTATGGTTGTTTTATGACTTGTATCAGAATGTGGAACTTTCTTGCGAAATATAAACTAGCAGTTCTTTTTATGTTTTCTGGATACTTGTGTTGATAACCCCTGTTGGTTGAAATAGGTTGAAAACCTATTTATACAAGTTATAGTTGAACGCACCCTGATCTCATAGGAAGTGGAAGTAGTTGAGTGATGGAGAAGTGGGGATCGTATAAAATGTTGAAAACCACGTCCCTACTATGAGGGGAAGAATGGTCGGTTATACCCACTACTTCTCTGCTACCACTAACTGTTCGCCTTTCCTGACACTTTTTCATAATGGGAGTATTGCACGCCGCACGCTGTAAACCGCCAGACCAATACCATGATGAACATCTCCCAGTTTGTGACATGTTTGATGTCTCGAGTATTTTGTTGAAAAATATGCAGCACGTTGCTGAGTTGGTCTTTCCTGTGAGACCTAATTATTCTGACCAATCACACGCAAGCTAGGCGGCGGGCAGTTATATGTGACAAGTCGAGTTGTGAGACTTGCCGAAAGAAATAACATGTAATGCTCTTAAGTTGAATAAATAGGTTATTCATGAAATCGATATTTATTGAATATCGCTTGTAATCGATGCATGTAAAGCATCGCTTTTAAGCAAGCAGCTCGAAATAATAGATGCTCATGAAGCATCGTTGTATATAGCCCGTCTTGGTTGGTCGCGGAACCTAATGTCTTAAGAGGAGCGCGGCCATCCATCTTCGAGCAGCTGCCAGGGGTCACTTGGGCAAGCTGAGGGCAGGTCAATCGGCTCTCATTGAAGAGTGGGGACCGGTGAGCACGACAATGTCTTATTAGTCACCTAGAATTAAATATAAGCCGGTCAACTTGGCTAGCCAAGTTGGATGGCTGAGATGATTTGCGGCAGTTGCATACTGCCGTTGATTCAATTCAAAGGTTTTAAAGCCGCGTGACTGGCGCACTTTGGATGATCGGTTTGTGGCATTGCTGGCGTATTTGAAGTAATGCGATTGGTCAGGGCTATTGTTGAGCCGCCCGTGAACATGATCGCGCCTTGCCAGTTTCTTGAAATCAGATCTTGGCCGGTCGATTCGGCTAGCGAAGTTGGACGACCGAGATTGCTTTGCGGCAGTTATATACTGCCGTTGGTCAACCTCGCGGTTTTGAGGCCGTGTGGCCTACCTACTCCGGGCTAACGATTGGAAGCGTTAATTACTGGTTGTGAGCAATTCGATTAGCTAGGGATGAAGGAAAGCCGCCGGTGAGCATACTGGCACTTTATTGGCATGCTAAAATTGGATCTGGGCCGATCGATTTGGCTAGCCAAGTTGGACGGCCGAGATCATTTAGAGACTGACATGGGTAGCCTATATTCGATTCCTTAGGGAATTAGGTGTGTCGACCAGCCAACTTCCAACTTTAATTAAAATTGGAGGCTGCGCATTTAGAGCGATTTGATTGGTTGATGGGAAAAAGGGGTCGGCAGGCAGCAATATGGGAATGGACGGACGATGGTACGGCGGCGCCAGCTAGGGCGAACCGTCCAGTGAAGTGGCGCGGTTGCGTCCCTTTTGCTACTTCCTTTACCTGCCGCAATTCCTCTTTATTTCTTGTTTTTCGACTTTTGGTAGGATCTTGATCCTACTAGTCCATGGTGGATCAATCTCCTAGCTTACCTAGGTTTGGTATCGACCAATAGAGTTCGAGATATTGCGCAGGACGAAAAAACCTAATTTTTGTAAATTGGTAAAATTAGGTTAAAAATTTGAATTTTGTGAGTTGTCACCAAATTAATCAAATTTGATGATTTTTGTGCGTTGACACAAAATCACTAATTTTATTCTCAGAGAACAGCGCAGCGTGCTTCCGAATAAGTACTTTCATGCAGATCTTAATCCTGACACTTCGGGAGATTCATGCTACTCAGCTGTGAGCAAACATTAATCATCATGTCATGTCAATATTAAGAGTTCAGCTGGGGAACATAGCATAGGAAGAATACTCAGCAAGCCATACATTATTTAATAATGCAAGCAAGAGATTAAATACTCATTAGGCTCTATACTAGTGAACATTTCATCCAGGAGATTGAGTTTCAGTACAATATGAAGAGCGGCATAGGCACTCATCAGATTTTAATATATTCTTCAGGCTCCTTGCGGAATATGGACATATCAAGTTCTACTATTTCTTACACCGGGTCAGCTAGACAGACTTTTACAGTTTTCTCCCTAAGCTAAAAACCACCATCAACATTAAGTCCCCTGCTTAGCACATAACAGTGACATTGTTACGGGGTAAGCACTAGATTGTGACATACGAAAACAAAGGTAATAAGATGAAGTAGGTAGATGTTACCGGAGAGATATCAGTTTGTTTGAACTTCCTTGGCGGTCGTACTGGTGAAGAAACTATCAATCAGGGGTGCTAACAAATTACCGCTCATTGAACCTCAATGGTAGGAAAAGAAAGCGAGCATGTCCGGTCAAGGCCTTTGATCTCAATCGGGTTCTCCCCCATCTTCGTGTACGCCAATCAGCAGCAAGGTAAGTTCATCTCATCTTCGTATTTTGGCTGTGAGTGTAATATCCACGAGTAGTTGATCAAACTTGAACATTTAGCTCAGTATGAATGACCTTCTTTGTTAGGGGCGGTAGAGCGAGCGTCAACGGCAACAAAGTAATCTACGATGATTATGATCAGCAGTAATACGAGCAAGGAGAACTCAAGGTAGATGCTCTTTTCTATTTTGCACATGTAGCCACCCAACAGTAACTGAGAGCGTAATTTATTTATTTTTTGGATAAGATGTCACTTGGAGATATTCTCGCTGCTAAGCCAGGAGGCATTAATGATTCCAAAGACATGCCAAATATAGATGATGACTTCTTCGAAGTGTCCTATACGACTATTAGGACTCATCTTAATCATGTGACGGTTCTTCTTCCTGGACCAGAGGGTGTAGAAGATGTACAATCGATCTTCTCCGGAATGTGTAATGAGGTTCTGTCTCCAGAAGAATGAGAGTATAGCCCACCAGTGGATTTCAAAATTAGCCAAACTCCATTGCGCTCAATTGCAAGAGGCCTTGACTTTAAGTTGTTTTTCTGGACTGCTGAGTCGCAATTAAAATGTTCTTTAAACTCCTGGGCATTGACTGGAACGAAATTGTATTTATTTTGACTCTTTAGCTCATGGGCCTATTCTTGCCCTTCTGATTGCGATAATGATATGCTTGGAATGCTTGTATGGGGAAAATCTTACGGAGTCGTTGAGTGAAGTAGACAAGCTGAGAGGCGTTCCGTTGCCGACGTGCTGTTATCAAGTCTTCAAGGACTTCGTTCTAAGCGACATCCTTTGAACCATCTTATGAATATTGGATTGTTGTATGGAATGGGATGCGATGAGCAGTCCCCAGTTACACTTCTGTTTGGTTGCTAGAGCTGTATTTTTGACTCGGCTTGGGAATACAATGCGGTCTTGTAAGGAGGTGTAGATGTGTACTAGATCCGATGGCGTTGTGAGATATGTGAAAATATCTCTGCGGCGTACTTTTAGAGTCTTTGATGCACGTGTACGGCTTCATGTTGATAAATTACTACGGCTCGTAATGCTTTGACAGTGATGATGCTGATATCAGAAATAATCTGGTTGAGGGACGTGAAGGCATCCGGTGCTGGCAGTCCCCAGGTGTAATTATCTTGAGTTTATTTTCTCCTGAAAGATGTACTTCCATTGCGTTTGCTGGTAAGGTGGTTGACGAATTGACGAAAGTGGCAATCTTTTGGATCCGTCATTTGTTAATCAATGGGCGGGAGTCGCACTTGATAGAACTGTATCGTATCCAAATTTCTGGCAGCCCATGCACCCCTTTCATAGGAAATTGGAAATCTATAAACACCGAATCTGACTTTGTCGACTGATGTGGTTGTTGATGCGCAGCTTCGTGCAGACCTTGGGTAGGCGGTACTGAGTTCTGAGTAGGTGATGTGGCAGACATGATTCGGTTGGTCTGGCTTACTGAGGCGCGACTTTCCTTTTTGATTCTTCATTAATAATAGTGCTTATGGATGGTTGAACCAAATACTGCTTGTCGGTCAGGCGCCTTCCAGACATGGAGGTGATGATATCCTTACGCTGCATCTTTGAAAAGTGGTGACCTTGTCACGATTATGGATTCTCGGTTGACTGTCTCTTCTGAGTTGAAAAGGTTCTTGACAGTAAAGGGATTCTGTGTTGATCCCCAGTCCCCAAGTGTGATTTACGTTGTTCTATCTTGTATGGTCGATGGGTTGACCATGATAAAAATATCACCATCTTGTATCCGTACTGGTGACTCTATCACTTCCTCCATGGGAAACTAAAATATGAACAAGTTCGGATTACCTTTGTCCGTAGTGGTTATTGCTATGATGAAGCTCTGGCTGGTATCAACAAGCGAGAAGCAACGGTTCTTGGCAGCAACTGTGATCAGAAGAGACTGCGTTTTCGTGGGAACAAAAAAGGTTGGCTGGAGCTTGGAGGGCTATGGTCACGATCCTTGAAAGAGATGAGTGGTGACTACGGGCATAAATCTTGGTAGGGACGAGTGGTGGCTATGACCATGGATCTTGGCAGGGAGGAGTGATGGTGGCTACATCCACGGATCTTGGAAGGAAGGAGCGGCAGCTACGAGCAAGAACCTTGGATGACCACGGCCATGAGCTTTGATAGGATTTGATCGATCGTTAGGGTCCAAAGGAAGTGTTTCTTCCTTTCATATAGCTCACGTATGTGATTTTATTCCTTCTTTTCTTTCCCCTCTTTATTTTCGGTGAAACAGCTCCTCCCTGATTCCATGCGTGCGTAAGCTCTCCTATTGTTGCTTGCCTGATCGTAAGTGCGACCTTGGTGTATTGACTTGATGAAAATTTTATATTTGTGTCTTCTTGCCAGAACGACCACAAAATCTTCATCCGATGTAGATTTTCTGCTATCACGTAGTCGAGAGTTTCGGCTGCTATTTATAGCTCATTCATTGGATTAACGTGCCCTCTTAGTATGTTATAGAAGACTTCCATGCGAATCGTTCGGTATATATCTTATCCCAAGATTCTTCACCAATTAGTTCCATCTTCAGTTCTTCCAGAGGGAAGTGTAAAAACGTTTCTGACAGAGTTTTTACAAAATGACCCGTAACCTCATTGAACTACATGCCATGTCCGTGGGTGACGTTGCTGATGAGGTGTATCTCTTTGTAAGTTATCTCTTGATGCGTTAGCACCAGCAATAGACTTGGAAGTCGAGGACTTCAATTCTGGATCTCTTGACGTAGTCATCGAGATGCCTGTTATTTTGCTGGAACATCCTGTCCAAGTATTGAAAGTGATCAGCTCGGGAATGAAGAGATATTTATGGTAGGGAACGTCACTATCTGGAACTGATTGGAGGTTTTGTTCGGCGAGTTGTTGCTGTACCCGGTGTAGGCTCTTCTGGTAGGCGATTTGCAGAACTCTTCGAGTCATAACATCTGGTGATACTCGTATTTCTCCTAAGTATTCCAAAGATGGGAGACATGTTCTTCAGCATTATCCATTTCCCTAGGAAAAGGGAATACGGGAGACGTGGGTCCTTTTGGTGTAGCAACTTCTCGGATCTCCTCTGTGTGTGGTTATCTTGGCTGCAGATTTTTTTTTTGCATGATGACGCAGGCATCGTTATCTTCTTGAGGCTGCTCTCTTGACGTGTCATCTCCAGTAGATCTAAAGATTTCCCGGGCTTTCTCTTGCTTGGATTGGCATAATAGGCGAACCCCTTTATGAATATTTGAAGATGTGTCAAGCCTCCTTTGTTATTGCAGATGTATGAATGACCGGAATTACGCCACGGTCTGGATCTACACGTTTTGCTGATGAAGTGATAGCGGATACTCCTGACCATAAAATGGTAGCAGTGGTGGAATAGAGATAGACCTTTGCTTTCGTGATCACTGCAGGTGCCTTTCTAGGACTCCACTGGTGTTGAGATTTGTTGTCGATTATCTCCATACTGGAACAACGGCTATGCGAACCTTCCCTTTATCTCTCTGGGTGTGGACCCTGGCGATACTAATATCAGTGATAGCTTTGAGGCATTTCCGGCTTGCTCCATATAACACTTATGGTGTTGCAGGAAAGGCAGTTGCTCCATCCGGATCACGAGAGAAGCCATTGTGCCCTTCAAAGTAGTAGTCACGTCTTCCTGTGTCTCCACGAGGCTTTCTGGTCCTTTCATATGAGAGATTTACTGGTGCTCGTCTATCCAAGGTATTCCCAGTAGCATTGCTTGAAAAAGCATTTTTGTGAAGCTTCTTAACGAACGAAACACCGGAATTGAAATTAGTTGTTGAACCTAAATTGAGTTTAATGATTGAATTATATCTAAGATACACCCTTTTAAAATTGAGAGAACTGGAATTAAAATTGAGAAATAATTTTGCAACCGAGAGATTAATCTCCCACTGTGGTCGCCAGTTGTTTTAGGGTAAAAACTGATTCTGCTGGAAATGGTAAATTTGGGTGTGCCGCTGATAAACGAATCTAAACCCTAAAAAAAATGCACTGCACGGGAGTACTTTAGATTCGAGAGATCAATCTGTACAATTCTGTCCTAAACCAAGAAATTGGCGTTCCAGCCTTGCTTCGGTCACAAAATGAAGGAGAAGGGTTGATCTTAGGGAGGGAAGCGAAGAAGGTGTTGAGATCAGAATGGTTAACTCTGAAGGTATGGTTGTTTTATGACTTGTATCAGAATTTGGAACTTGCTTGCGGAATATAAACTAGAAGTTTTTTTTATGTTTTCTGGATACTTGTGTTGATAACCCCCTATTAGTTGAAATAGGTTGAAAACCTATTTATACAAGTCATAGTTGAACGCACCCTGATCTCATAGGAAGTGGAAGTAGTTGAGTAATGGAGAAGTTGAGATCGTGTAAAATTTTGAAAACCACGTCCCTACTATGAGGGGAAGAACGGTCGGTTACACCCACTAATTCTCTGCTGCCACTAACTGTTCGTATTTCCTGACACTTTCTCATAATGGGCGTGTTGCTCGCCGCACGCTGTAAACCGCCAGACCAATACCCTGATGAACATCCCCCAGTTTGTGACATGTTTGACGTATCGAGTATTTTGTACAAAAATATGCAGCATGCTACTGAGTGGGTCTTTCCTGCGAGACCTAATTATTCAGATCAATCATGCGCAAGTTAGGCGGCGGGCAGTTATATGTGACAAGTCGAGTTGTGAGACTTTCCGAAAGAAATAGCATGTAATGCTCTTAAGTTAAATAAATAGGTTATTCATGAAATCGATATTTATTGAATATCGCTTGTAATCGATGCATGAAGCATCGCTTTTAAGCAAGCAGCTCGAAATACTAGATGCTCATGAAGCATCATTGTATAGAGCCCGTCTTGGTTGGTTACGAAACCTAATGTCTTAAGAGGAGCGCGGCCATCCATATTCGAGCAGCTGCCAGGGGTTGCTTGGGCAAGCTGAGGGCAGGTCGATCGTCTCTCATGGAAGAGTGGCGGCCGGTGAACACGACAGTGCCTTATTAGTCGCCCAGAATTAAATATAAGCCGGTCAACTTGGCTAGACAAGTTGGATGGCTGAGATGATTTGCGACAGTTGCATACTGTCGTTGATTCAATTCAAAGGTTTTTAAAGTTGCGTGACTGGCGCATTTTGGCAGATCGGTTTATGGCATTGCTGGCATATTTGAAGCAATGCGATTGGTAGGGGCTATTGTTGAGCCGCCCATGGACACGATCGCGCCTTGCCAGTTTCTTGAAATCAGATCTTGGTCGGTTGATTCGTCTAGCGAAGTTGGACGGCCAAGATTGCTTTGCGGTAGTTATATACTGCCGTTGGTCGACCTCGCGGTTTTGAGGTTGTATGGCCAACCTACTGGTCGGCTAACGATTGGAGGCGTTAATTACTGGATGTGAGCAATTCGATTATCCAGGGCTGAAGGAAAGCCGCCGGTTAGCATACTAGCACTTCATTGGCCGGCTAAAATTGGATCTGGGCCGTTCGATTTGGCTAGCCAAGTTGGACGGCCGAGATCGTTTTGAGACTGACATGGGCATCCTATATTCGATTCCTTAAGGAATTAGGTGTGTCGACCAGCCAACTTCCAACTTTAATTAAAATATTAGGCTGCGTATTTAGAGCGATTTGATTGGTTAATGGGAAAGAGGGGCTGGAAGGCAGCAATATGGGAATGGCCGGCCGATAGTACGGCAGATCAAGCTAGGGAGAACCGGCCGGCGAAATGGCGCGGCCGCATCCCTTTTGCTGCTGCCTTTACCTGCCGCAATTCCTCTTTATTTCTTGTTTTTCGACTTTTGGTAGGATCTTGCTCCTACTAGTCCATGGTGAATCAATCACCTAGCTTACCTAGGTTTGGTCTCGACCAATAGGGTTTGAGATATTGCGCAGGCCGCAAAAACCTAATTTTTGTAAATTGGTAAAATTAGGTTAAAAAATTGAATTTTGTGAGCTGTCACAAAATTAATCAAATTTGATAATTTTTGTGCGGCGGCACAAAATCACTAATTTTATTCTCAGAAAGCAGCGCACCGTGCTTCCGAATAAGTACTTTCATGCATATCTTAATCCTGACACTTTTGGAGATTCATGCTACTCAGCTGTGAGCGAACATTAATCGTCTTGTCATGTCAATATTAAGAGTTCAGCTGGGGAACATAGCATTGGAAGAATACTCAGCAAGCCATACATTAGTGAATAATGCAGGCGAGAGATTAAATACTCATTAGGCTCTATACTAGTGAACAACTCATCTAGGAGCTTGAGTTTCAATATAATATGAAGAGCGGCATAGGCACTCATTAGATTTTAATATATTCTTCAGGCTTCTTGCGGAATATGGACATATCAAGGTCTATTATTTCTTACACCGGGTCAGCTAGACAGAATTTTACAGTTTTCGCCCTAAGCTAAAAACCACAATCAACAGTATGTAATCTGAACTACAAAATAATTCTCCCCCTTTTTGTTAATATAAATTGGCAAAGGTACAAAAACTATTGGGATCATAATGAAATTCTCAAAGATATTATTCATGACTAAAAGAGAACATATCAACTTTGTTTTGATGATTTCACATAGTCAAAACTTAGTGTATTCATACAGGGTTTAATAAAGATACAAGATAACTCCTACAATATTCCATAGACGTACACCCCACAAAGATTTGGCAATCAAGCACAAGTTCAAATAAGAACTTTCCCACATAAAATGTCATTCCTGAAAGAACAACAAGAGCGACCTTACTTTTACAAGAAAAGAAGGATTTCTTTGGACATTAAAAAATCATATGAAACATGAATTTGTATCGAGAAAACTCAATTAAATTAACCACAAGGAGACCTTAATGATTATTTTAATCGGAAATGCTCAACATAAGAAAACTTACGGATCCATACAGTACATTCACATAGAAGTGGATCAGGGAAAGATCAATACTGCGGAATATTCCAAAGTTCATTCTATCTTTTATTAATATTTGCATAATGACACATATATAGGGCAATCATAGTTCACGGACGTAAACACACATATCCCATAACATTTTTGCAATATATAAAAACCAATAAAGATTAATACTGCAAAATCATCTTCCAAATAACTTAGAATTTAAATAAATAAATCTAAAACATTGCAAGATGAAAATCGTTGGCAACAGCTTTGTGTAATCACAATATCTGTTATTCCAAACCCTAGTTATCCTTCTTAAAACACAATAATAAATTATCATAAGAAGTTTCCTAGACATAATAAAAATAAGAGTTCAATAATCATCTTCATCATCGGACTCCATCCAAGAGGCTTGAACTTTTTCCACTTCTTCCTTGATTTCGGGAAACTTTGTAGCAATCACACATAATTGTTCTTGCATACATTTTACCTTGGAATTGATCTTACGAACACCCTTCCGAATTTGATGAAGAATACTCAAGGTGGTGGGATCACAAGAACCGTCAAGGGAATCACATCTTTGTCTCTTGCAAGCATTCTCCTTCATACGTTTGAAAGTACAAGGATGAACAAGTTTGGGAGTTCCAATAGAATTACCAATGGGAGCAATGGAATGTGCACTAAATATTTGCTATATTAAGCATGGAAAGCCTAACTTTTTTTTGGATGACATTATCGATACCATTTGAAGAATAATAAATCCACAAATATCATGACCTTGAGCACCCAATTCAAGGAAATATACTAACTCCGCAAAATCACGACTCCACCGAGATTTATCAATCGTGGAGGAACAAAGATTAGAAATGCCAAGTTTTCTGAAACTCATCAACGCAAGACTAAGATAATAAGTAGGAAATTTCCCTTCAAACCAATAAACACTCTTGCTACAAAGACCATTAGAAATGGTTTCATAAGATGGTCTTTCTCCTCTTGGTTTAGGAAGGCGAAAATTACCCAATGGAATTTTGGTAGTCCTTGAAATCAACTCTCTGTCAACAAGAATCCTTTTCCTATACATCATAGTCTTGAATTCTAAGTCACAAAGATTAACATCATGGATGTTAGCATAAAAGATTCTTGTGAGAGTGTCAAAGCCTTCACAAAGACCATTAAAGATGTTACCAAGATTATATTTTTCAAAACACATCAAATCTTCTTTATGACCACTTTCATTTTCCAATTTCTTTTCTAGAATGAAACCACTAGAAGATTTTTTTTCAAAGGTATTACTACTAGAATCATTGATAAATCTAATTCTAATAGAATCTTGGTCACTTGGAATGTTCATACCCATAAGAGAAGAATTATGATTTTTTGACATCTTCTTTGAATTCTTATCATCATTATTGATTTTCCCCATGAACCCTGAAAATTGAGAGTAATAAGGAAGAGAAAATCTTACTTGATATGCTCCTTGAAGATGATGACAAGCCTTTGTCCCTTTTTAACTTCCAAAAGAAGATTAATGGAGATTCCCTAGAAACTCCCTTGTTCACGAATGCTGACAAAGAGATGATGAAGAAGAAGGGTACGCGTACGGGAACCCTTAAAAGAAAAACGGTAGTGGGCTTGGACCCGTACTGGTTCGGTAACCCATAAAGGGAAACAGAAATCCATTTCTAAAACCAGAACCAAGAGGTTTGCACACTGAGAAGAGTTAAAACAGTGTGATGAAGAACGTAGAGCAAGTCTACAAAACATCATTTAACCTCAGGTGGTCATAAAAAATTCTATTGAGAGAGTTTTTCCTCAAGGAAAAAATAAAACTAACCCATAATACAAAGATACAAAACTAATCAGACCGTTACTTGCCCCATTTCAAGTTATATACAAATGGGGTGGAGCCATTCTTGTTATCAAGAGGCTAGGTGGGCAGAGGAATCCTCATGCACCTTTTCCCGGTCGATATTTGTGAAATGTACCATAAGTATAATCATAGTAATGATGATACTCAGGGTTTTTGAAATTTTCGACTCATTTTTCTTGTGACTAAAGGAAGGGTTTTTACAAGAACTGGAACTTGAAACATCACCAGTAAAATATTTTTATCGATTTTGACCGATTTGTTGCAATTACACAAATGTATGTCACGAATGACAGAATCGGAATTTTTACCAGTACAAACCTTTTCCTTAATCAAAACTAGTTGATCCAGAGATTTAAAAACGTTTTCAAAAGCCATAAATAGATTTTTGTCAATTGATCCATCACGATTGTATTCCTCAAAAAGATTGGTAAGTAGTCTAGAGAGGTTCCATATCCTTGATCTTTTATTCACACGTTTCCTGCAACAAACCTTTTTAAAGGAATTTTTAATTTTTCCTTTAGATTGTTTTCCATCATCTAGGATTTCTAACGTCTTAGATGATGTGAGATTATCTTGAGATACCAGAGGTCTTGAGAAGAATAAACTCTGAACAATCTTTGAGGATTTCTGGTATGCGCTACAGATGCACAGAACAAGTTTCCTAAAGTGATTTCCCATAGGAGCAGTCTCTAGGATCAAACAAACACAAACTTATTAGGTTTATCATGTTTACCTGCTCTGATACCAATTGAAAAAGAGGGGGTCTAACAACCACACCCAATATTTCGTTATGCAATCTGTATGGACTAACTCTAATATAATTCCAAGAGACTCAACTAGACAGTCAAACTCAATCAAGTAAATATATCCAAGAGTTATATCTTTGTTTCTCAATGTAATCAACAAATCAAACAGATAGAAATCCGCAAGCCTGATTATTATGAGAAACAACTTGAACGGTACCAAAGACCAATGTTCAAGTGTCAATCAATTTCAATCAACAACCAAAGGTTAGATTTACCAATAGATTGAACTACGCACAACCTGTGATATTTCAATTATATAAACAAATATAATGCGGAAAAGAAATAACACAGAGACCAGAAGTTTTGTTAACGAGGAAACCGCAAACGCAGAAAACCCCCGGGACCTAGTCCAGATTTGGACACCACACTATATTAAGCCGCTACAGACTCTAGCCTACCAAGTTAACTTCGGACTGGAATGTAGTTGAGCCCTAACCAATCTCACACTGATTAAGGTACAGTCGCGTTCATTACGCCTCTGAATCCCAGCAGGACTCTGCGCACTTGATTCCCTTAGTTGATCTCACCCACAACTAAGAGTTTCTACGACCCAAAGTCGAAGACTTGATAAACAAATCTGTCTCCCACAGAAAAGTCTATCCTGATAGATAAATCTTTCTCCCACAGAAATACCTACGAAGTTCGTTCAGTATTTTGATAAATCAAGGTGAACAGGAACCAATTGATAATCCGGTTTTATATTCCTGAAGAACAGCCTAGAAATATCAATCACCTCACAATAACTTAACTATATGGTAGTAGAACAAGTTATTGTGGAATCACAAAGAATGAGACGAAGAGCTTTGTGATTACTTTTTATATCTTTCCTATCGGAGATAAATCTCGAGAAAATCTTAGAGAAGGTAGTACTCAATTCGATAAAACAAGTAAGATCAGAAACGCAACTAAGAGAAAATAGTTGGGGCTGGCTTCAGAATCCCAATGAAGTCTTTAAGTCGTTAACCTATAATAGTTTTAGCAAAAACCTAGGTTATAGGATAATCGACTCTAGTCGCAACTAGTATCACACAGGAGGTGTGGGGATTAGGTTTCCCAGTTGCTAGAGTTCTCCCTTATATAGTCTTCAAATCAGGGTTTGATAACTTTGAGACAAAGCAATCAATATTCACTGTTAGATGAAAACCTGATTTACGATTCAAACTAAGTTTGCACCGTCAGATGGTCTTAGCTTGTTACACATAAATGAAATATACCTTCATTTAGATATGGGTAACCGTACCTACACGCGTATATTGAGTTGGCTCAATAACAGTTAACCGAAGTTAGCCGTATGAACACTTTTGTATTAACCATGTTCATCTTAACACTTCTAGAACAATTGATAATCAAATGAATCTAATTGTGTTACTCATAAAATTGTTTAATTGTTTATATTCTCATAGAAGTATATAAGACACAATTGAAGCAAAATCGGATTGATTCAAAAGAATCAGTTAATGAACATTTTAGCCACGGTTTGCTAAGATTGCATTCCTTAATTTATAAATGTATTTGTTCATGAGTATGAAATCATATTTAACCAACTATAGAACTTAACCTCATAAGTTTGCAAACGGGTACGCAAACTTAAGTTCCGGACTTGATCTTTTCCGACAGTTCATAAACGGGTATGCATACTGTCGTTCCAGAGGGAATTCATGTGAAATAGTTTACAAACTGGTACGCAAACTTAGTTCTCATACTTTGACAGTTAAAACCGTTCGCACACGGGTAGGCATACTTGGTTCCCGGACCTGAATTATTCTTACAACAGTTTGCATACGGGTATGCATACTGTACTATATCCAGACAATGATTAATTGTTCTAAACTCCCATTTCAATCATTGAAACACTATTAGAAGACGAAAATAGCTGTCTCACATAAACTATTAGCTTTTAAGCAATTTTCAAGTGATCGAATGATCAATACGAAATATTCTGAGTATACATCAAATGACTGTCTCACACAAATCATGTAAGATGTTACAAGGCGTTTTTCACATGATTATCTTTTGACTTTCGTCAGGAATAATGATGAACGTAGTTAAAGAAAAAATCTTTCCAACACATATTGCGGGAAAGATATAAGCGAGTTAAACTCAGCTTGAAATATTAAATATGTATAATGTAAAGTCTATATAGCTATATGTCTTAGTCTCAATAGGAGATAGAATATAATAGACTACTGAGTGATAGATAATGAGTTCAAGTCTCCACATATATTTTGTTGATGAAGTTCCTCTAAGCTCCCCTTAGTAGATCTTCGTATTCAATCGATGAACGCCGTGAAGTCTAAAGCTCAACTACACAATCTATCTTAATCCGAGACATAACTATAAGTAGACTAAAAACCAATACTTATAGTTTTGACAACTAAACTTGACAATCAAGCTTGAGATAGCAACGCTTGCTAGTTTGACCTAGCAGTGCTCTAACACTTTGATATCTTTCCTTGATCAAGTTTCATTAAGTTGTTGCTCTCGGAATTATATTGGAGTTTAGTCCATACAGATTGTCAAATGAAAAAGTTGGGTGTGGTTGTTGTACCCCTGTGTTTTCAATTAGTATCAGAGCAGGCAAGCACACTAAGACCTCATAAGTCTGTGTTTGAAACAATCTGATTATTCTGGGAAGAAGTTTTATCTCTTTCTAATGTACATACTCATGACAACCAAAGATTTTGATTATGCCAAATGTCTGGAGCTTACCTCAAAGGATAAATCCTTAGAATATTCTTCCGAGTCCAGAGGTAAAAAAACTTATGCTATCTGTTTCTCATAACATTGCTTCCAAATTGACAGATGGCTATATGTCAAAATCTGAGTTGGAACTTACCAGAAGTCTAAAAATATTTGCTGAGATTATTGAATTTCAAGCTTCTAAAGTTAGAATTCTTGAAGAAAAATATGCTCGGTCCACTGATGATCTTGAGAAGTATCTTGATAGAGAACGTGAACTTTGTTGTATTATTAAGTTTTTTTCTAACAATACCGAAAATCTTGTTCAAGAAACTACTCTACAACGTGAAAAGATTAGTATGCTTGAAGCAACTGTTAAAGAAAAATCGATAAGAGAAGAACATTTTATCAAGGCTCATTCATCTGAGTTGAATAGTTGTCGTGTTGAGAAATAGAAATTAGTTGCAACTCTTCTATTAGCTCAAGAACATTGCAATTCCCTGAAAAAGGAAAACTATGTTTTAGTGAGTAAGTCCTCTTCAGTGCCTGATGTTGCAACTCATGTGGTATTCCCCAGCATGGAGAAAATTACTCCTAAGGAAATGTCTGGTAAGAAACATTTACGTAACTTGCCGATATCTGAAAAGGCTATTAGTCGAAACAAGGAATCACCAAAGGTTTCTCATCCACGAATCTATTCATTCTGTGGGAAAAAGAATCATAGTGCTCTACATTGATATGCTAGAAAGAAACAGATTATTGATTTTCAAAATTTGCTTCTCTTTGCAGTTAGCGAAGTAAATAGTCTGAAGGCACCTACAATAGAATTTATTCCTACAGAAAGCCAGATTTCTCATAAAAAGGGTTACATGGGTCGCTCATCTCAAAAACTCCATAGAAACAATGACTTTCGTTATGTTGTGTCTTACAACAGATCTGATGTTCGTGTCCTATTGATAATGAGAGTATGTCTGGCGTACCTAAGTTTAGAAGAAGGGATTCAAATAACTCTTATCTTCTAAAGCGGGTCTCAAGAGGTCCTAGACTTCATCCTCAGAAAAATCCTTCTGATGAACGTTCAAAAGAGAGGAAGCTCTTAAACTGCTCCTTAACAAGAGAGTCGAAGTCTGAACCTCCTGAAATAAGGCGTAACAGAAGATAGGTAAGGAAGACAAGGCACAAACAAACACAAGGTATTCATGAAAAAGCGGGGGTCTAATAACCACACCCAATATTTCGCTTAGCAATCTGTATGGACTAACTCCAATATACTTTTAAAAGAATCAACTAGACAGTCAGACTCAATCTTAAGAAAAGTATATCAAAGAGTTATATCTCAATTTCTTAATTCAATCCGCAATCAAACAAATAGGAATTTGCGATCCCGATTGAATATAAGAAATAATTTGGACGGTATCAAAAACCAATATCCAAGTGTCAATCTATTAAATCAACAACCAAAGGTTGGATTCACAATTGATTGAACTTACGCAAAACTTGTGATATTTCAATTATTTAAACAAATATAATGCAGAAAAGAAATAACAAAGACACCAGAAATTTCGTTAACGAGGAAACCGCAAATGCAGAAAAACTCCGGGACCTAGTAAAGATTTGAACACCACACCGTATTAAGCCGCTACAGACACTAGCCTACTCCAAGTTAACTTCTGACTAGAATATAGTTGAGCCCTGACCAAACTCACACTGAACAAGGTACAGTTGTGCTCCTTACGTCTCTGAATCCCAGCAGGACTCTACGTATTTGATTCCCTTAGATTATATCACCCACAACTAAGAGTTGCTACGACCCAAACTCAAAGACTTGATAAACCAATCTGTCTCACATAAAAAAGTCTATTGAATAGATAAATCTGTCTCCCACAGATAAACCTATGAGTTTTTTGTCTCCGTATTTTGATAAATCAGGGTAAACGGGAACCAATTGATATACCTGACTTATATTCCCGAAGAACAACCTAGAAATATCAATCACCTCACAATAATCTTAATCGTATGGTAGCGAAACAAGATATTGTGGAATCACAAACGATAAGACGAAGACGTTTGTACCTACTTTTTATCTTGCCTATCGGAGAATAAATATCGATAAAATCTTATAGAAGATAGTACTCAATCACGATAGAAAACAGCAAGATAAGAACACGCAACTACAGAGAAAATAGTTGGGTCTGGCTTCACAATCCCAATGAAGTCTTCAAGTCGTTAACCTACAGGGTTTTGTGAAAAACTTAAGGTTAAAGGAGAATCGACTCTAGTCATAACTAGTATCACACAGGAGGTGTAGGGATTAGGTTTCCCGTTGCTAGAGTTCTCCTTTATATAGTCTTCAAATCAGGGTTTGCAATCTAAGTTACCTTGGTAACAAAGCATTCAATATTCACCGTTAGATGAAAACCTGATTAGACTCAAACTAATATCTTTCAACCATTAGATCGAACTTAGCTTGTTACACACAAATAAAAAGTGACTTCATTTAGATATGAGTAACCCTACCTAAAGGTGTGCACCTTTGTTGGATCAACAATAGTTAACCGAGGTTAGCCATATGAATACTTTCATATCAACCTTATTCATCTTAACCATAACTAGTTCAAATGACTTAAATGAAACAAGTTCTAGAGTTGTTCATTTGTTTATATTCTCATAGAAGTATACAAGACACAATTGAAGCAAAATCGATTTTGATTCACTCGAATCAAGTCATGAACATTATAGCCACGATTTGCAAAAGATTGCATTCCTTATTATATAAATTTATTAGTTCATGAACAAAACGATTTTAGAACATTATCTATTCAAGTATGCATACGGGTACGCATAGCTAAATGGCTGGACTAAGTTTGGATTTGCCATTACGCGAACTGGTACGCATACCTTCCAAACTCAGAAGAAATTCCCGGACCTTAACCTCACGCCAGTACACATACCTGTATGCGTACAAGGTTCCCGTACTTTCACCAAACCAAGAAAATGCATACGGGTATGCATATCATGGTTCCCGGACTTGGATTACATATATGCAAGTACGCATACTATGCTTATATCCAATTTTTCTAAACTCTTATTTCAATCATTGAAACATTCTTCGAAGACGACAATAGCTGTCTCACAAACTATTAGCTTCAAAGAAACTTTCAAGTGATCGATTGATCAATACGAAACATTCCGAGTCTACATCAAATGACTGTCTCACACAAATCATGTAAGATGTTACCAGGCGATTTTCACATGATCATCTTTTGATTTTCGTCAAGAATATAAGATGAACTTGGTTATAGCGAAAGCTTACCAACACATATTTCGAGAAATATGTAAGCGAGTTAAACTCAGCTCGAAATATCAAATGTGTATAATTGAAGTCTATATAGATATACGACTTTTGTCTCAAATAGGAGATAGAGTAGATAGACTTTTGAGTGATAGATGAGTTCCAGTATCCACATACCTTTTTGTTGATGAAGTTCCACAAGCTCTCCTTAGTAGTTATTCGTCTTCATTCGATGAACGCCGTGAAGTCTAATGCTCAACTACACTTTCTATCCTAATCCGAGACTTAGCTATAAGTAGACTAGAAATCAAGACTTATAGTTTTGGAACTAAACTTGACAACAAGATTGAGATTGAAAAGCTTGCGAGTTCGAACGAGCAGTGCTCTAACAATCTCCCCCTTTGTCAATTTTAGTGGCAAAACTATCAATACATATGGAATACAAAATAAATAAACTTTGTAGCTCTCAATCCAAATGCTTGATTTCCTTGGTTCTTCAACATTACTCGAAATCTTCATCACTTCCAAGTACTCCAGTGATTCTGAATGTGTCCAACTCAGCATCATAGTTGTTGAAGATCCTTAGCTATAACAATGAGAAAACAGTTGCTCTCAATCATTGTTATACAGTGTCATAGTATTAGTACACAGCATCAAAGTCCAATTATATCACAACTTTGACAATAATACTATGGTGATATGTATCACTCCCCTTTAGTCAATACTTCATCTCACATTAAAACTACTCCCCCTTACATAATGATCCGTAAACCATATGTATTTGTAGTGTGAACTACACATTAATTCTCCCCATTTTTGTCAATAAAAATCGGCAAAGGTACGAAAACTAGTGGGATCCTAATGAAATTTCCATAGAGATACTTCATGACCAAAAGATAACAACATATCAACTTTGTTTAGATGCAATCATATAGCCGAAACTAAATGCATTCACCAAGAAATTTATAAAGATACAAGATAACCCCTATTATATTCCACAGCCGCACTCCCCATAAAGATTTGGAAATTAAGCACAAGTTCAAATAAGAACTCTCCCCCATATGAGCGACCTTACTTTCACAAGAAAAGAAGGATTTTACACGAATACTTTTATACCTAACAGAATTGTTATCTACGTAGAAACAAATGCTGTATTGAAACAACACTACACTGACGTTCTAAGCCTTGATTGCCCAAAAGATATAAATGAGTCCAAGGGAAAAAGACTAGAGAACTAATGAACCAAAACAACACCAATATACTGCCGTAGTGTTGAAACGTAGTAGTATCTAAAGGTTTGGTGAGAATATCAGCCAATTGCAGTTCCGAAGGCACAAATTCCATATTGATGATGCCATTTTCATAGAGATCTATAATAACATGATACCTTATGTCAATGTGCTTAGTTCTTGAGTGCTCAACAGGATTCTCAGTGATGCAAATAGCACTTGAGTTATCACAAAAGATCTTCATTATGCCAGTGTCAATTCCATAATCAGCAAGCATTTGTTTCATCCATAGAAGTGGAGTACAACATGAAACTACAGCAATGTATTCTGCTTCGCATGTAGACAGGGATTGTGAGTTTTGCTTCTTGCTATGCCATGCCACAAGATTCAACCAAACATAATAAAAAACCCATGAAGTACTTTTTCTGTCTTCCACACAACCTGCTTAATCAGCATCTGAATAAGCAGTAAGATCAGTGTTAGTATCAAAAGTATCAGATAGACCATACCCGATAGTGTGTTGAATACATCGTATGATCCTTTTTGCAGCTGCAAGATGAGATTCCTTTGGATTATCCTGAAATCTAGCACAACAACCAACACTAAAAGCAATATCAGGTCTAGTAGCTATAAGATATAAAAGGCTTCCAATGATAGATCGATAAAGCTTTTGATCCACATTTACTCCTTTCTCATCTCGATGTAGTTTACCAGTAGTGGGCATTAGCGTTAGTTTTGTAGTTGACTTATCAAGACCGAACCTTGATACAAGATCCTTAGCATATTTTTCTTGAGATAAGTAAATTCAAACCTTATGTTGTTGAATTTGTAATCCTAAAAAGAACTTTAATTCACCAACATTGCTCATTTCAAATTCTTTGCCAAGAGAGACTTGAAAATATTTTGCAAGTTTCTTAGACGTTGAACCATAGATGATATCATCTACATGGACTTGAGCTATGACTACATCTCTCCCACTCCATCTAGTAAACAAAGTTTTATCAGCTCCACCTCTCGAAAAACCTTTCCTAAGAAGAGAAGTAGTTAGTTTTTCGAATCAAGCACGATGTGCTTGTTTTAACCCATATAATGCCTTTTTGAGCTTAAGGACATGATCTGGGAAATCAGGATTTTCAAAACCCTTAGGTTGAGCGACATAGATCGCTTCCTTTAAAGTTTCGTTTAGGAACGCAGATTTTATGTCCATTTGAAACAGCTTAACCTTGAGAAAACAAGCATGAGCTAATAATAACCGAATGGACTCAAGGCGTGCCACAGGAGCAAAGGTTTCGTCAAAGTCGATACCTTCAATCTGTGAATATCCCTGAGCGACAAGTCTATCTTTATTTCTGACAATGGTGCCAAATTCATCAGACTTGTTTTGAATATCCATTTGGTACCAACAATATTGATATTGGAGGGACAAGGTACGAGCTCCCATACATCTTTTCTTTGAAATTGATTTAACTCTTCATACATTGCATTCACCCAAAAGGGATCACTAAGAGCTTTATCAATATTTCTCGGTTCTACTTGTAAATGATAACAACCAAAATTACAAATATTTTGAAGTTGTCCTCTTGTCTTAGCTGTGGAATCTCTTCCTCCAATAATACTGTTAGTATCATGATTCCTTTGAACCCAGAGGTGTGCTTTAGGAACACGTTCTTGTTCAACAGGAGGAGCCTGATTAGTGCTCTTCTCCTCGTCACAAGAAATGTCAGGATCAGTAATAGTTGGAATAACTTAAACTGATTCCAGGATTTCTTTGACTTTCTCAATTGTGTCAGTTGGAGGAAATTTAGCAGGAGGATTATCATGGTGAAAATTTCTCATATCATCAATAATGACATTAGAAGATTCCATCATAACTTGGGTTCTGAGATTAAATACTCGAAAAAAACGACTATCAGAAGCATAGCCAAGGAAGATACCTTCATCGCTTTTAGTATCAAATTTCCCTCTATGTTCTCGATCCTTCAGAAAATAGCACTTACTTCCGAACACTATGAGATAATGTAAATTGGGTTTTCTACCGTACCACAACTCATAAGGAGTGTTTAGGGTTTTAGACCGTAGGTAGACACGGTTGATCAAATAACATGATGTGAAAACAGCTTCTCCCCAAAACCGTAACGGTAAGTTTTTGTTACGGAGCATTACCCTGGCCATTTTTATGTTCATATTCTTCCTTTCTGCAACTCCATTAGATTGAGGAGTAATGGGTGGTGAGTATTGTTGAATAATCCCCAGTTTGTCACAAAATTCAAACAACTTAGTTTTCTTTAATTCAGTTCCACGGTCGCTTCTAATTTTCTTTAGTTTGCGACCTTGTTCATTCTGAATCCTATTAACAATAATCTTGAATTAATCAAGGGTTTCATTCTTATGAACTAACCACCCAAGTGAATCTGGTGTAATCATCTACCATAACTAAAGCATACTTCTTACCAGCAACCGTAGGTTGTTGAATATGACCGAAGAGATCCAAATGAATTAAATCAAGTGGAGCTTTAGTGAGAATATCTCGAGATGATTTATTATGAACTTTCATTTGTTTACCCTTTTGACAGGCACCATAGACACCATCAATATTTGCATTGATTTTGGTAATGCCTCTAACAAGTTCTTTATTAATGATCTTAGTTAGAAAACGATAATTAATGTGACCAAAACGCTCATGCAAAAAATGTGTAGATTCCACCTTAGTCAAATTGCAACAATTACTAAACTGAGTATCAAGAAGATAACAGTTATTTTTACCACGAGTTCCCTAAAAATTTACTTTTCAAGTTTTGCCTACAATGTCACATCCATTCTCATTGAAGACAGCTTTATGGCCTTTGTCACAAATTTGACTAATAGAAATAAGATTTGCAGTCATACCTTTAACGTATACTACATCAAGGATTTCAGGAACGCCAGGAAGTTTGATCGTCCCCTTCTTGCTTATGTAGCAATAACTCCCATCTCCGAATATTACATGACCTCCTTCAAAGTCGGTTGAATTCAGAAACCACGAGATATCACCAGTCATATGTCGGTTACATCTACTGTCAAGAAACCATTGAAAGGGAGATGTTTATTTTAGAGCAAAGGCTCCAATACTAACACTATTTTCCTGAAAGATGTACATGTATGTTGAAAGTGATTGTGAGAATTACAAAACATATATGGACCAACATCTTTAACCTTATCTGAGAAGTTCTGAGTCCCATCAGGTTTCACAAAGCCTAAGCCTCGCTTATCCCCTGACTAGCGACAATTCTTCAGAGAAGAATTAAAGGAGTTATTCGAATCCATTGAAGGAACTTTGACAGACTTCAAATCCTTATAATTTGCCATTTCTTCAATTAGATCAGAGTTGATCCGTATTTGTTCATCCAACTTTTTCTAGAGAATAACAATCTTTTGAGAACATTCTCAAAGATTAGAGTTAAATCCTGGTGAAGCGTTTATCGAGACTTTACTTTCCATAGAGTCAAATCGCTACAAACACAGACTTATGAGGTCTTAAACGTGTTTGCAAGCTCTGATACCAATTGAAAAAGTGGGGTCTAACAACCACACCCAATATTTTGCTTTGCAATTGATAGACGCATTATTGTGTCTAATATGTCTCAATTGTATATTTTG
>JAJJMB010014398.1:47499-57900 GCA_023531105.1 Papaver atlanticum | reverse complement strand
ACAAAGACATAAAATAACAAAATAAATACAAAATCGAACACTAACAATATATACAATTGAGACATATTAGACACAATAATGCGTCTATCAGTAGCGAAACAATATATTGTGGAATCACAAACAATGAGACGAAGATGTTTGTGACTACTTTTTATCTGCCTATTGGAGAATAAATCTAGAGCAAATCTTAGAGAAGATAATACTCAATCATGATAAAAAAAAAAAAAGCAAGATCAGAACACGCAACTACAGAGAAAATAGTTGGGTCTTGCTTCACAATCCCAATGAAGTCTTCAAGTCGTTAACCTACAGGGTTCCGTGAAAAACCTAAGGTGAAAGGAGAACCGACTCTAGTCGCAACTAGTATCACACATGAGGTGTGGGGATTAGGTTTCCCGGTTTCTAGAGTTCTCCTTTATATATTCTTCAAATCAGGGTTTGTAATCTAAGTTACCTTGGCAACAATGCATTCAATATTCACCGTTAGATGAAAACATGATTAGACTCAAGCTAATATATTTCAACCGTTAGATCGAACTTAGCTTGTTACACACAAATAAAAAGTGACTTCATTTAGATATGAGTAACCGTACCTAAACGTGTGCCCCTTTGTTGGCTCAACAATAGTTAACCGAGGTTAGCCATATGAACACTTTCATATCAACCTTATTCATCTTAACAATAACTAGTTCAAATGACTCAAATGAAACTATTTCTAGAGTTGTTCAATTTTTTTTATTCTCATAGAAGTATACAAGACACAATTGAAGAAAAATCGATTTTGATTCACTCGAATCAAGTCATGAACATTATAGCCACGATTTGCAAAAGATTTCATTCCTTATTATATAAATGTATTAGTTCATGAACAAACAAATTTTAGAACATTATCCATTCAAGTATGCATACGGGTACGCATACCTAAATGGCCGGTCTAAGTTTTGGTGCGCTAGTACGCGAACTGGTACGCATACCTTCCAAACTAAGCGGAAATTCCCGGACCTGAACCTCATGCCAGTACGCGTACCGGTATGCGTACAAGGTTCCCGGACTTTCACCAAACCAAGAAGTACGCACACGGGTATGCATACCATGGTTCCCGAACTTGGATTACATATATGCAAGTACGCATACTATGCTTATATCCAATTGTTCTAAACTCTTATTTCAATCATTGAAACATTCTTCGAAGACGACAATAGATGTCTCACAAACTATTAGCCTCAAAGCAACTTTCAAGTGATCGAATGATCAATACGAAACATTCCGAGTCAACATCAAACGACTGTCTCACACAATTCATGTAAGATGTTACCAGGCGATTTTCACATGATCATCTTTTGACTTTCGTCAAGAATATAAGATGAAATTGGTTAAAGCGAAAGCTTACCAACACATAGTTCGAGAAATATATAAGCGAGTTAAACTCAGATCGAAATATCAAATGTGTATAATTGAAGTCTATATAGTTATACGACTTTTGTCTCAAATAGGAGATAGAGTAGATAGACTTTTGAGTGATAGATGACTTCTAGTCTCCACATACCTTTTTGTTGATGAAGTTCCACAAGATCTCCTTAGTAGTTCTTCGTCTTCATTTGATGAACGTCGTGAAGTCTAAATCTCAACTACACTTACTATCCTAATCCGAGACTTAGCTATAAGTAGACTAGAAATCAAGACTTATAGTTTTGGCAACTAAACTTGACAACAAGCTTGAGATACCAACGCTTGCGAGTTCGACCGAGCAGTGCTCTAACAATCTCCCCCTTTGTCAATTTTAGTGATAAAACTATCAATACATATGAAATACAAAATAAATAAACTTTATAGCTCTCAATCCAAATGCTTGATTTCCTTGGTTCTTCAACATTCCTTGAAATCTTCGTCACTTCCAAGTACTCCAGTGATTCTGAATGTGTTTAACTCAGCATTATAGTTGTTGAAGATCCGTAGCTATAATAATGAGAAAACAGTTGCTCTCAATCATTGTTATACAGTGTCATAGTATTATTACACAACATCAAAGTCCAATTGTATCACAACTTTGACAACAATACTATGGTGATATGTATCACTCCCCCTTAGTCAATACTTCATCTCACATGAAAACTACTCTCTCTTACATAATGATCCGTAAACCATATGTATTTGTAGTGTGAACTACACATTAATTCTCCCCCTTTTTGTCAATAAAAATTGGCAAAGGTACGAAAACTAGTGGGATCCAAATGAAATTTCCATAGAGATACTTCATGACCAAAAGAGAACAACATATCAACTTTGTTTAGATGCAATCATATAGCCGAAACTAAATGCATTCATCAAGGAGTTTATAAAGATACAAGATAACCCCTATTATATTCCACAGCCGCACTCCCCATAAAGATTTGGAAATTAAGCACAAGTTCAAATAAGAACTCTCCCCCATAAAATGTCATTCCCGAAAGAACAACAAGAGCGACCTTACTTTCACAAGAAAAAAATGATTTTACACGAATACTTTGATACCTAACATAATTGTTATCTACGTAGAAATAAATGCGGAATTGAAACAACACTACACTGACGTTCTAAGCCTTGATTTCCCAAAATATATAAATTAGTCCAGGGGCAAAAGGATAGAGAACTAATGAACCAAAACAACACCAATAGACTTCCGTAAGCGTTGAAACGTAGCAGTATCTAAAGGTTTGGTGAGAATATCAGCAAATTGTTGTTCTGAAGGCACAAATTCCATATTGATGATGCCATTTTCATAGAGATCTCTAATAACATGATACCTTATGTCAATGTGATTAGTTCTTGAGTGCTCAACAGGATTCTCAGTGATGCGAATCGTACTTGAGTTATCACAAAAGATCTTCATTATGCTAGTGTCAATTCCATAATCATTAAGCATTTGTTTCATCCATAGAAGTTGAGTACAACATGAACCTGCAGCAATGTATTCTGCTTCGCATGTAGACAGGGATTATGAGTTTTACTTCTTGCTATGCCATGCCACAAGATTCAACCCAATATAATAAAAAAAACCTGAAGTACTTTTTCTGTCTTCCACATAACCTGCCCAATTAGCATCTGAATAGGAAGTAAGATCAGTGTTAGTATCAAAATTATAAGATAGACCATGCCCGATAGTGTGTTGAATATATCGCATGATCCTTTTTGCAGTTGCAAGATGAGATTCCTTTGGATTAGCCTGAAATCTAGCACAACAACCAACACTAAAAGCAATATCATGTCTAGTAGCTATAATATATAAAAGGCTTCCAATGATAGATCGATAAAGCTTTTGATCCACATTTACTCCTTTCTCATCTCGATATAGTTTACCAGTAGTGGGCATAGGCGTCAGTTTTGGAGTTGACTTATCAAGACCGAACCTTGATACAAGATCCTTAGCATATTTTTCTTGAGATAAGTAAATTCCATCCTTATATTGTTGAATTTGTAATCCTAAAAAGAACTTTAATTCACCAACATTGCTCATTTCAAATTATTTGCCAAGAGAGACTTGAAAATCTTTTGCAAGTTTCTCAGACGTTGAACCATAGATGATATCATCTACATAGACTTGAGCAATGACTACATCTTTTCCAAACCATTTGGTAAACAAAGTTTTATCAGCTCCACCTCTCGAAAAACCTTTCCTAAGAAGAGAAGTAGTTAGTTTTTCGAACCAGGCACGAGGTGCATGTTTAAGGACATGATCTGGGAAATCAGGATTTTCAAAACCCTTAGGTTGAGCGACATAGACCTCTTCCTTTAAAGTTTCGTTTAGAAACGCGGATTTTATGTCCATTTGAAACAGCATAACCTTGAGAAAATAAGCATGAGATAATAATAACGGAATTGACTCAAGGCGTGCCACAGAAGCAAAGGTTTTGTCAAAGTCGATTCCTTCAATCTGTGAATATCCCTGAGCGATAAGTCTAGCTTTATTTCTGACAATGGTGCCAAATTCATCAGACTTGTTCTTGAATATCCATTTGGTACCAACAATATTGATATTGGTGGGACAAGGTACGAGCTCCCATACATCTTGTCTTTGAAATTGATTTAACTCTTCATGCATTGCATTCACCCAAAAGGGATCACTAAGAGCTTCATCAATATTTCTTGGTTCTACTTGTGAAAGATAACAACCAAAATTGCAAATATTTTGAAGTTTTCCTCTTGTCTTAGCTGTAGAATCTCTTCCTCCAATAATAATGTTAGTATCATGATTCCTTTGAACCCAGACGTGTCCTGGAGGAACACGTTCTTATTCAACAGGAGTAGCCTTATTAGTGTTCTTCACCTCGTCACTAGAAATATCAGGATCAGTAATAGTTGGAATAACTTCAACTGATTTAAGGATTTCTTTGACTTTCTCAATTGCCTCAGTTGGAGGCAATTCAGCAGAGGGATAATCATGGTGAAAATTTCTCAGATCATCAATGATGACATTAGCAGATTCCATCATAACTTGGGTTCTGAGATTAAATACTCGAAAACCACGACTATCAGAAGCATAGCCAAGGAAAATACCTCCATCGCTTTTAGTATCAAATTTCCCTCTATGTTCTCGATCCTTCAGAATATATCACTTACTTCCGAACATTCTGAGATAATGTAAATTGGGTTTTCTACCGTACCACAACTCATAAGGAGTGTTTAGGGTTTTAGACCGTAGGTAGACACGGTTGATTAAATAACATGCTGTGAAAACAGCTTCTCCCCAGAACCGTAACGGTAAGTTTTTGTTATGGAGCCTTACCCTGGCCATTTTATGTTCCTATTCTTCCTTTCTGCAACTCCATTAGCTTGAGGAGTAATGGGTGGTGAGTATTGTTGAATAATCCCCAGTTTGTCACAAATTTCAAACACCTTAGTGTCCTTGAATTCAGTTCTACGGTCGCTTCTAATTTTTTTTAGTTTGCGACCTTGTTCATTCTGGATCCTATTAACAATAATCTTGAATTCATCAAGGGTTTCATTCTTATGAGATAAAAATGCCACCCAAGTATATCTGGTGTAATCATCTACCATAACTAAAGCATACTTCTTACCAGCAACCGTAGGTTGTTGAATAGGACCGAAGAGATCCATATGAATTAAATCAAGTGGAGCTTTAGTGAAAATATCTCCAGATGATTTGTGGTGAACTTTCGTTTGTTTACCCTTTTGACAGGCACCACAGACACCGTCAATCTTTCCATTGGTATTGGGAACGCCTCTAACAAGTTCTTTGTTAATGATCTTAGTTAGAAGACGATAATTGATGTGACCAAAACGCTCATGCCAAAGATGTGTAGATTCCACCTTAGTCAAATTACAACAATTACTAAACTGAGTATCAAGAAGATAACAGTTAATTTTACCACGAGTTCCCTGAAAAATTACTTTTCCAGTTTTTTCTACAATGTCACATCCATTCGCATTGAAGACAACTTTATGGCCTTTGTTACAAATTTGACTAATAGAAAGAAGATTTGCAGTCATACCTTTAACGTATACTACATCATGGATTTCAGGAATGCCAGGAAATTTGATTGTCCCCTTCTTGCTTATGTAGCAACAACTCCCATCTCCAAATGTTACATGACCTCCTTCAAAGTCGCTTGATTTCCAAAACCACGAGAGATCACCAGTCATATGTCGGCTACATCCACTGTCGAGAAACCATTGAAAGGGCGATGTTGATTTTAGAGCAAAAGCTCCCATACTAACACTACTATCCCGTTTAGGATTTCTTGTTAGATTTATACATCTTTTTAGATAAACAGTTGTTCAGCTTTCTTATGAAGATTACTCGCAACCTGTAAACTTTTCCTGAAAGATTTACATGTATGTTGAAAGTGATTATGAGAATCACAAAACATACATGGACCAACGTCTTTAACCTTATCAAAGAAGTTCTGAGTCCCATCAGGTTTCACAAAGCCTATGCCTCACTTATCCCCTGACTTGCGATAATTCTTCAGAGAAGATATAAAGGAGTTATTCGAATCCATTGAAGGAACTTTGACAGACTTCAAATACTTATACTTTGAAATTTCTGCAATGAGATCAGAGTTGATCCGGATTTGTTCATACGACTTTTTCTGGAGAATAACAAGCTTTTGAGAACATTCTCTAAGATCAGAGTTAAATCCCGGTGAAGCGTTTATCGATATTTTACTTTCCATAGAGTCAGATAGCTACAAACACAGACTTATGAGGTCTTAAACATGTTTGCTAGCTCTGATACCAATTGAAAAAGCGGGGGTCTAACAACCACACCCAATATTTTGCTTAGCAATCTGTATGGACTAACTCCAATATACTTTTAAGAGAATCAACTAAACAGTCAGACTCAATCTTAAGAAAAGTATATCAAAGAGTTATATCTCAATTTCTTAATAAAATCCACAATCAAACAAATAGGAATTTGCGAGCCCGATTGAATATAAGAAATAACTTGGATGGTATCAAAAAGCAAAATCCAAGTGTCAATCAATTTAATCAACAACCAAAGGCTGGATTCATAATTGATTGAACTTACGCACAACCTGTGATATTTCAATTATATAAACAAATATAATGCGGAAAACAAATAACACAGACACCAGAAATTTCGTTAACGAGGAAACCGCAAATACAGGAAAACCTCGGGACCTAGTCCAGATTTGAACACCACACTGTATTAATCCGCTACAAACACTAGCCTACTCCAAGTTAACTTCGGACTGGAAAGTAGTTGAGCCCCAACCAATCTCCCACTGATCAAGGTACAGTTGCACTCCTTAAGTCTCTGAATCCCAGCAGGACTCTACACACTTGATTCCCTTAGCTTATCTCACCCACAACTAAGAGTTGTTACGACCCAAAGTCGAAGACTTGATAAACCAATCTGTCTCACACGGAAAAGTCTATTTAATAGATAAATCTGTCTCCCACAGATAAACCTATGAGTTTTGTTCCGTCTTTTGATAAATCAAGGTGAATAGGAACCAATTGATATACCGGACTTATATTCCCGAAGAACATCTTAGAAATATCAATCACCTCAAAATAATCTTAATCGTATGGTAGCGAAACATGATATTATGGAATCACAAACGATGAGAAGATGTTTGTGACTACTTTTTATCTTGCCTATCGGAGAATTAATCTTGAGAAAATCTTAGAGAAGATAGTACTCAATCACGATAGAAAACAGGAAGATTAGAACACACAACTACAGAGAAAATAGTTTGGTCTGGCTTCATAATCCCAATGAAGTCTTCAAGTCGTTAACCTACAGGGTTTCGTGAAAAACCTAAGGTTACAAGAGAATCGAATCTAGTCGCAACTAGTATCACACATGAGGTATGTAGATTAGGTTTCCCAGTTGCTAGAGTTCTCCTTTATATAGTCTTCAAATCAGGGTTTGCAATCTAAGTTACCTTGGTAACAAAGCATTCAATATTCACTGTTAGATGAAAACCTGATTAGACTCAAGCTAATATATTTCAACCGTTAGATCGAACTTAGCTTGTTACACACAAATAAAAAGTGACTTCATTTAGATATGAGTAACCGTACCTAAACGTGTGCACCTTTGTAGGCTCAACAATAGTTAACCGAGGTTAGCCATATGAACACTTTCATATCAACCTTATTCATCTTAACCATAACTAGTTCAAATAACTCAAATGAAACTAGTTTTAGAGTTGTTCAATTGTTTATATTCTCATAGAAGTATACAAGACACAATTGAAGCAAAATCGAGTTTGATTCACTCGAATCAAGTCATGAATATTATAGCCACGGTTTGAGAAAGATTGCATTCCTTATTATATAAATGTATTAGTTCATGAACAAACCGATTTTAGAACATTATCCATTCAAGTATGCATACGGGTACGTAGACCTAAATGGCCGGACTAAGTTTGGGTTCGCCAGTACGCGAACTGGTACGCATACCTTCCAAACTCAGCAAAAATTCCCGGACCTGAACCTCACGCCAGTACGCGTACTGGTATGTGTACAAGGTTCCTGGAATTTCACCAAACCAAGCAGTACGCATACGGGTATGCATACCATGGTTCCCGGACTTGGATTACATATATGCAAGTACGCTTACTGTGCATATATCCAATTGTTCTAAACTCTTGTTTCAATAATTGAAACATTCTCGGAAGACGACAATAGCTGTCTCACACAAACTATTAGCTTCAAAACAATTTTCAAGTGATCGAATGATCAATACGAAACATTCCGAGTCAACATCAAATGACTGTCTCACACAAATCATGTAAGATGTTACCAGGCGATTTTCCTATGATCATCTTTTGACTTTTGTCAAGAATATAAGATGAACTTGGTTAAAGCGAAAGCTTACCAACACAAATTTCGAGAAATATGTAGGCGAGTTAAACTCATCTCAAAATATCAAATGTGTATAATTGAAGTCTATATAGCTATACGACTTTTGTCTCAAATAGGAGATAGAGTAGATAGACTTTTGAGTGATAGATGAGTTCTAGTATCCACATACCTTTTTGTTGATGAAGTTCCACAAGCTCTCCTTAGTAGTTATTCGTCTTCATTCGATGAACGTCGTGAAGTCTAATGCTCAACTACACTTTCTATCCTAATCCGAGACTTAGCTATAAGTAGACTAGAAATCAAGACTTATAGTTTTGGAAACTAAACTTGACAACAAGCTTGAGATAGCAAAGCTTACGAGTTTGACCGAGCAGTGCTCTAACAATTCATGACACTTCCCTCAATATAAGTAGTGAGATCATGTCTCGCTCTGTTACCTGATCTAGGTAAAATTTCCTTGTAACTAACTTGAGAGTTGCAAGGATCACATATATGGGATACTCAAGTTTTTACAAGCGACTACTTCTGTTTGTGTGCTTCATCTTTTCAGTAAAAAAAATAAAAAATCATCATGTGAACGTTGAGTCATATTTTGATTCCAAGTAACTGATGTACAGTGTTGGTTAATCGTGTTCCCTAATTTGGAGTCCTTCTCATGAAACTTCTAATTATTGAACTATGAAGACCAATGTGATGGATGGAAACGGATGTCTTTTACCCTTACTTTGGATTTTTGTTGACCCATTAACTCTTCTTGAGAATGGTCCACGGACGTCTGTGTACCTAGGTCACAAAAAGATTTTATATAAGGTTTCTTTAACTAAGGAGTTCTATTAATCCTCTTGTTGAACGAATATATAGTTATTCATCTCATTCCCTATATTAAAAAAAAATATTGGAGAATTCAACTGAAAAATCGGGGGTCTAACAACCTTACCCAATATTTGGCTTAACAATCTGGATGGACTAACTCCAATATACTTCCAAGAGAATAAACTAGACAGTCAGACTCAATCTTAAGAAAAGTATATCAAAAAGTTATATCTCAATTGCTCGATTCAATCCGCAATCAAATAAATAGGAATTTGCGAGCCTGATTGAATACAAGAGAAATAACTTGAACGGTACCAAAGACCAATGTTCAAGGATCAATCAATTTCAATCAACAACCAAAGGTTGGATTTACCAATTGATCGATTCAACGCATAACCTATGATATTTCAATTATATAACAAAATATAAAGCGGAAAAGAAATAACACAGACACCAGAAATTTTGTTAACGAGGAAACCACAAATGTAGAAAAACCCCGGGACCTAGTCCATATTTTAACACCACACTGTATTAAGACGCTACAGACACTAGCCTACTACAAAGCTAACTTCGGTCTGGAATGTAGTTGAACCCTAATCAATCTCACACTGATTCAAGGTACAGTCGTGCTCCTTACGTCTCTGATCCAAGCAGGATACTACGCACTTGATTTCCTTAGCAGATCTCACCCACAACTAAGAGTTGCTACAACCCCAAGTCGAAGACTTGATAAACAAATCTGTATCACACAGAAAAGTCTATTGAATAGATAAATTTGTCTCCCACAGATATACCTACGAGTTTTTGTTCCGTCTTTTGATAAATCAAGGTGAACAGGAACCAATCGATAACCCGGAATTATATTCCCAAAGAACAGCCTAGAATTATCAATCACCTCACAATAATCTTAATCAATTAACGAAACAAGATATTGTGGAATCACAAACGATGAGACGAAGGTGTTTGTGACTACTTTTCTATCTTGCCTATCAGAGATATAAATCTCAAGCCAATCTTAAGATTGCACTCAATTACGATAGAACAGCAAGATCAGATCACGCAACTACATAGAAAATAGTTGGGTCTGGCTTCACAATCCCAATGAAGTCTTTAAGTCGTTAACCTACAGGGTTTCATGAAAAACCTAAGGTTAAAGGAGAATCGACTCCAGCTTATACACTAGTATCACACAGGAGGTGTGGGTATTAGGTTTCCCAGTTGCTAGAGTTCTCCTTTATATAGTCTTCAGGT
>JAJJMB010014398.1:5661-47489 GCA_023531105.1 Papaver atlanticum | reverse complement strand
TCCCCCTTACATAATGATCCGAAAACCATATGTATTTGTAGTGTGAATTACACATTAATTCTCCCCCTTTTTGTCAATGAAATTGGCAAAGGTACAAAAATTAGTGGGATCCTAATGAAATTTCCATAGAGATACTTCATGACCAAAAGAAAAGCACATATCAACTTTTTAGAGGCAATCATATAGTCGAAACTAAATGCATTCATCAAGGAGTTTATGAAGATACAAGATAACCCCTATAATATTCCACATCCACACTCCCCACACAGATTTAGCAATTAAGCACAAGTTCAGATAAGAACTCCCCCCCATAAAATGTCATTCTCGAAAGAACAACAAGAGCGACCTTACTTTTACAAGAAAAGAAGGATTTCTTTGGACATTAACAAATCACATAAGAATATGAATTTGTATCCAAAAATCTTAATTAAATTAGCCACAAGAGAACCCATGATTAATTTAATCGGAAATGCTCACATAAGAAAACTTACGGAGCCGCACAATATTTAAAAATATGGATCAGGGAAGATCAATACTGCGGAATAAACAAAGATTCATTCTATTTTTCATCACTATTTTCACAATGACATATAATAGACTTAATCTTTGTAAACAAAAGTTTATCATATCTTCCATCAATATTTGCATAATGACATAATAGGCTTAACTTTTGTTTGTCAAAAGTTCATTCAATCTTTTATCAATACTTGCATACTGACATATGACAGAGATAACTTTTGAACAAGTATGGGACAGTCAAGGTTCACGGACATAAACAACATATCCCATAACAATTTGTAATATATAAAACCATAAATATTAATACTGCAAAAATCATCTTCCAAATAAACTTTAGAATTTAAACAAATAAATCTAAAAACATTGAAAGATGGAAACATTGGCAATAGCTATGTGTACTCACAATAATGGCTATTCCAACCCCTAGTTATCCTTCTTAAAAACACAAGAAAAAATTCTCATAAGAAGTTTCCTAGTCATAAATAAAAAAACAATCCTAAAAACAAATCTAAGACCAACACACGTTAAAATCATAGATTATGTTCTTCACGGGTTTTTAGACCTTCAAGCTTGTGACTTACAGCATCAGCAGCTTCTCTGGAGAAGATATCCTCTTTGAGAAGATCCTTAACATGTGAATTCATGAGAACAAGGTCATAGTTAATCTTTTTCAACTCAGTTTGTAACACATCAAGATCCTTCTTAGAGTTTTCAAGCTTCAGTTTAGCTTTCCAGAGATCATTGAGAAAACCATGAACCACTTTAGCAGAAACCATCTCGGTATTTTCACGATTTTGATGAGAATATGCATAAAAGCATGATGCACCAGGAAGAAGGTTGTCATCTTTAACAATGGCTCTTTTCTTCTTTACTTCGAATTCAAAGTAAATAGCTTTATCAACAAAATTTTCCGGCAAATCCCAAGAACAAGGAGAAGAAGCCATCCTCTAATCAAAAACAAAACCTAAAGTATGCGAGCTTAGGAAACCGGTTTTGGTATTTTAAATGATTTCTCAAGAAGACAAATTTTAGGGTTTCCAGAGATAGTCCGTGATAAGTAATATGGGTACCCTCACGGACACAAACTTGGCCCATAGCCGTAAAATATCCAAATAGCGAAAAACAAGAAACAAGACATTGTTTATACACTAATATTTTTGCTACGTGAATATTTCACAATTCTAGCTCAATAAATTTTACATTCTCACCAGAGAAAAATTTAGAGCATAAGAGTAGCATTTTGACAAACCAAAATTACAAGAAAAAATCAAAATCTTTGTCAAAACAAAAAACAAATACTTATGCAAACATCTTTGTAAAGATAATCTGGCTAGGAACGATAAGAAAATAGACAGAGAATCATGAAACACTTTGCCATCAAGTATACCTGACCATATCTCACCCAACCAGTATTTTTGTGTGTGAGATTTCAACCTTGTGATTAATTTGCATAAGTATGAGCCTTGAGCTCATCAAATGAACGTTATTTTTGGTTAAACCTCTTTCTCCTGTTCTTTGGAGGAAAACCGTTATGATGCGAAAAGTTATCATAAAATTTACTATCATCAAAATAAGAAGCATAGTTTTTGTTCTTACCTGAAGAAATTTGACAAGAGGGAATTGACAGCCTGTTAATAATCTTTTTATAACCATTTTTAGGTTGTCTTCCAACTCTCCATTTTTGCTTCTCTCTTCTGGTACTCTTTTCACATCCTGAACAACATTATCTCCCTTTCTTATAGAAGAGAACCCATGAGTTCTTCTTGACCGAACTGGTTTAGGAAGACTGTTTCGCAGTTGAACGTTTGAGGAACACATCGAACTGACTTTCCTGGAAGGGTACACAGGGTGAGTACTAAAACCAATTGGTTTAGACATAAGAATGTCATTTATACCTTTGAGAATTAAATCTAAGGTTTGTTGAAGACGATCAATAGAATTGTCATTCAACCTAGATTTCCTCTTTTGTTCGCCATGTCCTTTTGAATCACAAAAGAGACACACTTTCTGATCACCTGAGTGATTAGACAGAACAGTCTTAATACCATCGTTGGGAGATATCTTCCTTCCAAGTGATGTGGATATTCATTGATTAAAGGAAGATACATGCACATCTTTTCCAACAGGAAGGGATTTTGATTTTTCTTCTGGAACATAATTTTTTTAAATTAACTCAGAAGCAATTGGTATAGTGGACTCCTTGGAACATTCTTGAATATAAATTTTTCTCAACAGAAGTTCAGTTTCCAAAGTATCCTCTTTGAAATTTCCCTCAAGATGAGTTCGTGAAGAACAGACTGAGGCGATTTCATCACGAAGGACCTTTAGAAGAGAGTCACGATCATTTACCATACAAACAAGGATATTGACTTTGTGTTTCAACCGGTTGACATCATCATCCTGGATTCTAACAAGTTTTAGAATCACTACACTCTCTTTGGCTGCTTCCCTTTCAACTTCAGAGTCAGACTCGTCAGTAAGGTAATCCGGTTAACACTTGTCAATGGAAGTTTTTTTCATAGGAACACTAGGTTCATCTATATTCGAGATCGACAAATCTTTCTCTTTAATAGATTTTATAGAAACAGACTTTTTGTTTCTGGTAATGCGTTTATCAGAGATAGAATCGTCCATATACAGATCGCTACAAACACAAACTTATAAGGTCTTTAATGTGTTTGCCTGCTCTGATACCAATTGAAAAAGCGGGGTTCTAACAACCTCATCCAATATTTCTCTTAGCAATTTGTATGGACTAACTCCAATATACTTTCAGGAGAATCAACTAGATAGTCAAACTCAATCTTAAGAAAAGTATATCAAAAAGTTATATCTCAATTTCTCGATTAAATCCGCAATCAAACAAATAGGAATTTACGAGGCTGATTAAATATAAGAGAAATAACTTGAACGATACCAAAGACCAATGTTCAAGGATCAATCAATTTCAATCAACAACCAAAGGTTGGATTTACCAATTGATCGATCCAACGCACAACCTGTGAAATTTCAATTATATAACAACATATAATGCGGAAAAGAAATAACACAGACACCATAAGTTTTGTTAACGAGGAAACCGCAAATGTAGAAAAACCCCGGGACCTAGTCCAGATTTGAACACCACACTGTATTAAGCCGCTACAGACACTAGCCTACTACAAAGCTAACTTCGGTTTGGAATGTAGTTGAACCCTAATCAATCTCACACTGATTCAAGGTACAGTCGTGCTCCTTACGTCTCTGATTCCAGCAGGATAGTATGCACTTGATTCCCTTAGCTGATCTCACCCACAACTAAGAGTTGCTACGATCCAAAGTCGAAGACTTGATAAACAAATCTGTATCACACAGAAAAGTCTATTGAATAGATAAATCTATCTCCCACAGATATACCTATGAGTTTTTGTTCCATCTTTTGATAAATCAAGGTGAACAGAAACCAATTGATAACCCGGACTTATATTCCCGAAGAAAAGCCTAGAATTATCAATCACCTCACAATAATCTTAATCGATTAACGATGAGACGAAGGTTTTTGTGACTACTTTTCTATCTTGAATATCAGAGATATAAATCTCAAGCCAATCTTACGATTGCACTCAAACATGATAGAAATAGCAAGATCAGATCACGCAACTACAGAGAAAATAGTTGGGTCTGGCTTCACAATCCCAATGAAGTCTTTAAGTCGTTAACCTACAGGGTTTCGTGAAAAACCTAAGGTTAAAGGAGAATTGACTCTAGCTTATACAACTAATATTACACAGAAGGTGTGGGGATTAGGTTTCCCAGTTGCTAGAGTTCTCCTTTATATAGTCTTCAGGTCAGGGTTTGTAATCTAAGTTACCTTGGTAACAAAGCATTCAATATTCACCATTAGATGAAAACCTGATTAGATTCAAGCTAATATCTTTCAACCGTTAGATCGAACTTAGCTTTTATACACACATGAAATGTAACTTCATTTAGGTTTGAGTAACCATACCTACACATGTACACTTAGTCGGTTCAACAATAGTTAACTAATGGTTAGCCACATGAGCACTTTCATATCAACCTTATTCATCTTCACCATAACTAGTTCAAGTGACTCAAATGAACTAGTTAGAGAGTTGTTCAATTGCTTAGATCTTATAGAAGTATACAAGACACAATCGAAGCAAAATCAGTTTTGATTCACTCGAATCGATTCATGAACATAATAGCCACGGTTTGCATTCCTTATTATATAAATGTTTTAGTTCATGAACGAACCGATTTTAGAAAGTAACCTACTTAAGTATGTAATCGGGTACGCGTACTTAAGTAACAAGATTGAGTTTTTTTTTCACTTTCAAACTCCATCAGAAATTCACGGACGTGAACTTTCCGCCAGTATGCGTATGGGTATGCATACTTACCCGGATTTCCAACAACCGCTAGTACACGTACGGGTACGCATACTTTGGGTTCCCGGTTTTTGGACTTTTACACAAATGTGAGAACAAACTATGTTTATATCCAAAGATGGTTACATGTTCTAAACTCTCATTTCAATCATTGAAACTTTCTTAGAGGATGTTAAAATAGTCGTTATTCACAAACTATTTTCATCAAAGCGATTTTCAAGTTTTTGAAATAATCAACATGACTTTCGTCACGAGTAAAGATGAACTTGGATAAAGAGAAAGCTTACCAACACATATTTCAAGAAATAGATAAGCGAGATAAACTCGGCTCGAAATACCAAATGTGTATAATTGAAGTCTATATAGCAATACGACTTTTGTCTCAAAATAGGAGATATAATAGATAGACTTTTGAGTGATAGATATGTTCAAGTCTCCACATACCTTTTGTGTATGAAGTTCCATAAGTTCCCTTGAGTAGTTCTTCGTCTTCATTCGATGAATGCCGTGGAGTCTAAGGATCAAAAACACTTACTATCCTAATCCGAGACTTAGCTATAAGTAGACTAGAAATCAAGACTTATAGTTTTGGCAAATAAACTTGACAAACAAGCTTGAGATAGCAACGCTTGCGAGTTCGACCGATCCGTGCTCTAACATCAACAAGATCTCATGAAGTGATTGATCTTGATATGGAAGAAAATGTCAAAGGAAGCAGCTTGTTTCAAGAATTTGTTTTTAGAAAGATGAGTGCAAGAAAATAGCAAAACTCTTAGATTGTTTAGTCTGTTAAGGATTTAATTCATTCTCAGAATGACTTAAAGGTTGAATTTGTAAATATACAATTGCAAATAAATCATCTCATTGATGGTGATAAGTTCATATTTTATATATATTTAGTGTCAATTCCATGCTAGTAATTGCTTATATTCTTTCAAATTATTGTATATTACATTTGTTTTTCTCTTGAATCATCCGAAAAGAATTGAAAATAACTACAAAAGTGAAGTCTACAAGTGGAGAAGAGCCAAATACCAAGAGGAGCTCGTTCAAATACAAGATTTCTTCTCATTATTTTGAAGAGGATGAAAATAAGAAGCCAACGGCGAAAGAACGAGGTCATTCCGACGATGTATGAAGAAACTACAAACGTTTGAAGAAAGTCAAAGTTGCGAAATGTAAGATTACACAGAATTTTTAAAGGCAGACAAGTTTTCTACTCAGGGCATCCACGTAGGGGGTGGTAAGAGAAATAAACTTTCATTCTTGGAAGACTGACAGTTGCACTATTTATATGAGCACCAGTTCGACTGATCGGGACACCCTATTTTCTTCCTTTTGCATGAAACAGATCAGCGGGCTGTTATTCATGGGTTTTATGGTTGATGGTTCGATGGGAGAATTCAAAGGTAATTAGGAGAAGGAAGAAATGATGTTAGTTGACGTTGTTGTGGTTATCGAGATTGGCAAGGGAAGAAATCAGTGAAGATGAAGAAAGTCGGGCAGTGGATGTTGATCCGTGATGAAGATGAGAAGAGTTGGCTGTGATCGTTGATCGGGAATGCTGCTGATTAGATGATGTTTCTGTTATATCAGGATGGTGAAGATGGAGTTGGTTGAGTTTAAAAAGTCAGGGGAAGATAATGGAATTGAGAGCAAGATGATCGATTGTATTGCTGTTGCCATTATACGTGAAGCATAGAGGGAAGAATTGTTTGATGGAGCTTGGGTCGCTGTTGTAGCTGTTGATCACGGTGTTGGAGAATAGTCTGTGAGGTTTTGGGACCGATATTAGCAGATAATGGAACTTGGCAGTTGTAGTTGTAAGAAGTAATACATCTTACGTCTAACATTTGAAATGAAGTAATTGCAAGATAAGCAAGTAAAGAGAAACATTTGAACATAAGATATACGTGGTTTGACATGATTACCTACGTCCACGAGGGTAAAAGGATGATCTTATTATTTCTTCCAAGTTACAAAGATAACCACTCTCAACACTACTTAGATCCTTACTCACTTACTCACAAATCACTTTCCTTTCTCTCCACACATGGGTGTGTATTTATAGACTAGGGTGCGTATACATCAGGACTACAATGTTGGTCTTATTCTATCAATTCTGATGGTCCTGTCGGGTGGACACTGATAATTTCTCCCAATATTTGATACCCGACTCGATAGTCACCCGACACCTGTGCCCTCCAATATATCGTCGCCTGGTGTGTAATGCCCGATCATTTATCTTTCCGATGATGGTGACTCTGACATCTCTTTACCCGATACTAATGATCTACCCGATCCGAACTTGAAAGCTTCTGCATTTGGGTCCACCATGATTCGACCCCTCTGCTTCCCATGCGTGCTCTATCCATCGCATTTAGTGCTCTATTCCCCGATTCAAACTTCACCGTTGAATGTGACCTTCGCTTTACGCGTGTTCGTTTCTCTCATGCATGCGGTAGATATCTCTTTTACTGCGCCAAAGCCTAGAGGGTGATTCCGTGCTTCTCCTTGCTCAGTCTTTTGGTGTATCACCGCTTACGATTGTGCCACTTACACTTGTCAACTAAATGCTACTACATTTATGCCCTTTTATTTCCACTCGTGTGATCGACACGATGGGAAGAAACTATTTCTGTTTTTGTAACCGTTGTCATGTCGTCTCCTTTGCTTCCACGTCCCCCCACGATATCGCCTTTATTACCCTCCACCTCCTCAGCCAGTTACAAACTTCTTTGATATAAAGGCAGACCCCAAGCCCTCCAATTTTCTACTTTACTATTTATTCTTCTCTCCGCATTCAAAACCCCAAACATTCTCTACAACTTCATTACTCTTCATACAATCCTTCTCTGCAACTCTCTGTTTTTTGCTGCCGCTATCATTTCTTCATCATTCTTGCTTCTTCATCATTCTTGCTTCACTATTTTTCGTCTTCGTTACCGCTTCCCTCCTCCTTCTTCTCCTCATCATCATCATTATCATACCTTCATTCCGTAATCGTCTTCAATGGATTCACCATCTTCATCCATGATAGAGAAAAGGTGCGTAAGTTATACATTTTTAGATGACGATAATATTCCTGTTGATTCGATGTTTACTGTTGATGATCTTTCTCTTCATGATCATCGTGCACTTGATTTGATCATTTCTGATAACTCATCCGTTTTTGCGTGTAGGGATGAGAAGAAAACCTACAAGTACCATGACTTTATTGATGCTCAGTTCATCAACCAGTTGAAAGATGAGTACGATCTTCATATATGACTTTGATCTTCAACTGCTATCGGGACAGAAAGGTCTTTTAAAAAAGGAGAAGTTCGATGAATTTGATCATTCTCCCGAAGCGGCCATCATCACCAAAGGTAACTCGGTTTTCGTCTCCCTCTCTATGACCCGAGCCGACCGTTTGCTTATGAATTTCTATCCCAGCTTCATCCTCCTTGGGCCTTGGGTCAGTGGAATGGTAACACTTTTTTCCTTATGGATGAGTGGGATGGGCGAAGGAAGGGTGAGTGTTCCAAAACTTATTGGTCTACATACGATCCTTCTCATGCGAGCAAGTATACTTCCGCTAGTTTCTGGAGTAATTATTGAAGTGGAACTTCTTCTCTTGGTGATCTCGCAAATTTTTCTGCCATCCCTCATCGCCTTAGGGTTCCGGCTACTGGGTTTGAGAAATTGATGTTGGACGAGGATCATGAAGGAGGTACCAACACCAACAATCATGTTCGTCATACAAACGATTCTTCTTGGCACCGGGTACCTTTGGCTGTCAGGGGTCCAATTCTGAGTGGAAAGTGGTAGAGCACTGCTTGGTCGAACTCACAAGTGTTGCAATCTCAAGCTTGTTAGTCAAGTTATGTTTCCAAAACTATAAGTCTTGATTTCTAGTCTACTTATAGCTAAGTCTCGGATTAGGATATAAAGTGTAGTTGAGCATTAAACTTCACGGTGTTCATCGATTGAAGACGAAGAACTACTAAGGGGAGCTTGTGGAACTTCATCAACAAAAGGTATGTGGAGACTTGAAATCATCTATCACTCAAAAGTCTATCTACTCTATCTCCTATTTGAGACAAAATTCGTATAGCTATATAGACTTCGATTATACACATATTTGATATTTCGAGCTGAGTTTAACTTGCTTACATATTTCTCAAAATATGTGTTGGTAAGCTTTCGCTTTAACCAAGTTCATCTTATATTCTTGACGAAAGTCAAAAGATGATCATGTGAAAATCGCCTGGTAACATCTTACATGATTTGTGTGAGACAGTCATTTGATGTAGACTCGGAATGTTTCGTATTGATCTATCGATCACTTGAAAATTGCTTTGAAGCTAATAGTTGTGTGAGACAGCTATTGTCGTCTTCCAAGAATGTTTCAATGATTGAAATGGGAGTTTAGAAATATTAACCATGATTGGATAAAGCACAGTATGCGTACTTGTATGCTAACTGTTGCAAGTTATTCCAAGTCCGTGAACCATGGTATGCATACCCGTATGCGTACTGGTTGGTTTAATGAAAATCCGGGAACTTAGTATGCATACCCGTATGCATATGGCGTAAGTTCATGTCCGGAAATTCAACTGAGTTTGGAAGGTATGCGTACCCGTTCGCATACTGGTGAACCCAAACTAAGTCCGGCCACTTAGGTATGCGTACCCGTTTGCATATTTGAGTAGGTTATGTTCTAAAATCGGTTTGTTCATGAACTAAATATTTATATAATAAGGAATGCAATCTTTTGCAAACCGTTGCTATAATGTTCATGAAATGATTCGAGTGAATCAAAATTGATTTTGCTTCAATTGTGTCTTGTATACTTCTATGAGAATATAAACAATTGAACAACTCTAGAACTAGTTTCATTTGAGTCATTTGAACTAGTTATGGTGAAGATGAATAAGGTTGATATGAAAGTGCTCATATGGCTAACCATTGGTTAAGATGAACAAGGTTGATATGAAAGTGTTCATATGGATAACTTAAGTTAACTATTGTTGAGCCAACAAGGTGTACACGTTTAGGTACGGTTACCCATATCTAAATGAAGTCACTTTTCATTTGTGTGTAACAAGATAAGTTCGATCTAACGGTTGAAAGATATTAGCTTGAGTCTAATCAGGTTTTCATCTAACGGTGAATATTAAATGCTTTGTTACCAAGGTAACATTGATTGCAAACCCTGATTTGAAGACTATATAAGGGAGAACTCTAGCAGCTGGGAAACCTAATCCCCACACCTCCTGTGTGATACTAGTTGCGACTAGAGTCGATTCTCCTTTAACCTAGGTTTTTCTAAAACCATTATAGGTTAACGACTTAAAGACTTCGTTGGGATTGTGAAGCCATACCCAACTATTTTCTCTGTAGTTACGTGTTCTGATCTCGCTGTTTTCTATCGTGATTGAGTACTATATTTTCTAAGATTTGCTCGAGATTTTAGATCCGATAGGCAATATAAAAAGTAGTCACAAACATCTTCGTCTCATCGTTTGTGATTCCACAATATCTTGTTTCGCTACCATATGATTAAGATTATTTTGAGGTGATTGATATTAGTAAGATATTCTTCGGGAATATAAGTCCGGTGTATCAATTGGTTCCTGTTCCCCTTGATTTATCAAAAGACGAAACAAAACTCATAGGTATTTCTGTAGGAGACAGATTTATCTATTCAATAGACTTTTCTGTGTGAGACAGACTGGTTTATCAAGTCTTCGACTTTGGGTCGTAGCAACTCTTAGTTGTGGGTGAGATCAGCTATGGGAATCAAGTGCGTAGAGTCCTGCAAGGATTCAGAGGCATAAGGAAAGCGACTGTACCTTAATCCGTGTGAGATTGGTTAGGGCTCAATTACATTCTAGTCCGAAGTTAACTTGGAGTAGGCTAGTTTCTGTAGCGGCTTAATACAGTGTGGTGTTCAAATCTGGACTAGGTCCCGGGGTTTTTCCTGCATTTGCGGTTTCCTCGTTAACAAAATTTATGGTGTCTGTGTTATTTCTTTTCCGCATTATATTTGTTTATATAATTGAAATATCACAGGTTGTGCGTAGTTCAATCAATTAGATAATCCAACCTTTAGTTATTTATATAAATTGATTGATACTTGAATATTGGTCTTTGGTACCGTTCAAGTTGTTCCATTGATTGAGTCTGACTGTCTAGTTGATTCTCTTGGAATTATATTGGAGTTTGTCCATAAAGATTGCCTAAACGAAATATTGGGTGAGTTTGTTAGACCCCCGCTTTTTCAATTAGTATCAGAGCAGGCAAACATGTTTAAGACCTCATAAGTCTGTGTTTGTAGCGATCTGACTCTATGGACATTAGTGCTATCTCTGACAAATGCATCACCAGAGACAAAAGTTCTGTTTCGATGAAATCTATTAAAGAAAAAGACTTGTCAATCTCACATATAGATGAACATTTTGTTTCTACGAAACAGACAAGTATTGATGTGTGTTACTCTGATGCTCTTACTGACGAATATGATTCTGAAATAGAAAGGGAAGCCTCCCTAGAGAGTGCAGCGATTCTAAATCTTGTTGGAATCCAGGAAGTTGAAATCAATAGGCTGAAACACAAGGTTAATACAATGGTTGGTATGGTAAAAGATCGTTATTCCCAACTAAAGGTTCTTCGTGAGGAAAATGCTGTAGTTTGTTCATCACGAACCTTACTCGAGGCTAAACTCAAAGAAGATACCTGTGAAATTGAACAACTATTAAGTAATCTCTCTATTCAAGATAAAAGTCGTTCTTGGGAGTCTGTCATGCCAAATGCTTCTGACTCTACTGTGATATTAGATCACATGACTAATTCTAATCATGTTTCTCAAATGAAAATAGCTTCAGAAGCTAAACTGCAAATGTGACACCCCTTATAACTTGTTTTATTAGTAATAGGCTGTCCCTAAGATAATTTTGGGTGTTAAATAAAACTACTCAGTTCGGTGGGTTAAAATAAATAAAACTTATGTTAAGGTTAGTTGCAGAAAAGAAAGAAATAAAAACCTAGTGCTAGTTTTGCCGTGAAAAGAGTCAACAAGGACTATTAGCGGGGAAATCAGGGGAGAACTCTTGAGGATTTGGAGCTCAAGCCAAAGGCAGGTTTGTTCCTGCTCTATCAATTCTTATTATTAAGTATTGGGTTTCGATTTTGTAGATACAGGTTAACCTATTGAGTTTAAATCCCTAGTTTAGGTTTTGAGATTGATTCTTTTTTGAAATCTGAGTACCAGAAGATGTTTGCATCTTAGAATGAATTTGAACCGTTATAAATCATTTCATTTTGGATATGTTGTTTGTTACTAGTTTATAAAGGATATACCAAAACTTCATGCCGATCAGATAAGTGCAGATACCCAAAACGACTATGTTTCAGAGACTTTAGGTACAGATTTCTGCTAAAACATGAACAGGTTTGATACCACTAGATGTGAAGTTAGGTTACATATAATTTTATTATTTCTGGATATGTGAAACCCATTTGTATGATTATTCGTCTCTAAAAATTTCAGAGCAATTGAATTTTGGGAAGTACCCCAATTAGGTAAAGTTATCCAATTTGACTGTACATTTGCAGTCTAAATTGTACATATAAACCCTGTCATAACTTTACATCTAACCATCACTTTTACTTGAAATTTATATGAAGTGTCCCTGATATAGTAGTGAGTCTGTTGTAAACATTTTATCCTGTTCTGATTTGTATAAGACAGGATTTTGATAAGTATATTAGACTGCTTTGCATAACCTATTTCCTGAATTATTTCGGTATAACGTTGAAGCTTGCAATTTGTGTGAATTTGTTGGTCAGTTTGAATGGTTATGCATCTGATTCAATATGTTGCAGCATGTTAAGATGAATTGTTTATGTTTGATCTTATTTAAGAGCTGATTTCTATTTGAGTGATTCTTGTTTGTTGAAACTATTCCACCTTGAATTATTATGTTGAAAGGTCAGGTTCACAATAGCTATCGCGCTTGGCCTGGAAAGTTTGGGTTGTCTTTACTTTTGCGGTTGTCTTCCCAATAGCTATCATGCTTGTGAGCGTTGGTGTTGACTAACATTAAATGTTTCGTCTGGGTTATATTTTTTGTGAATGTTTCATTGAGTTTTAAAGACTGAAGGTAAGCGGTAATGTTATGAGGTGTTGTGCTATCTTTGTACTTTTTCATAAATCTCTTTGGCATGGTTAATCCTAATCGTTTTGGACTGAATTTTTGGTACTTTTTTTTTTTTTGACACAATCCACAGGGTTTAAGGAGAACCCAGAACCTTACAAACAACTACCAAAAGAAAAAACCAAAGGAAAAAAAAAACAAAAACAAATCACTGTCTAAAATAGACTTTATGACTACTATCCTCCTCTACTATATTTCTCAAAGCACTGTCAAAACTGCTTGGGTCTACTTCAACAAAACTGGCACTAGGGTGTATACTCGCAAGATGATCAGCTTCCCTATTTGGCTCGCGAAACACATAAGAATATCTAATTGCCTCAAAAATCAACCTTAAGTGAACAATACGTCTCCAGATACGAAGAACATTCCAGGCAGGAGAAGGCTTCTTAGCAGAAAGCAACTTATAAACCACCATTGAATCTGTACTGACATGAAGACGTTTACATCTTTTAAACTTTGCTAATTTAAATCCTAATTCTGCACCCTGAAGCTCATGAGCTGCCACAGTAGCAGGAGCTGAACCTCCACAGGCAGCAACAATAGTAGTACCTAAATGATTCCTTATAATAGCTCCACTGCCACCTGAAGCATCTTTTCTTGAGCCATCTATATTGATCATAACTTCATCCTCACTGGGAGGTATCCAAGAGCATGGAACAATTTTCTTAGGTTGAAAAGCACAGTTTATTCCCCATCCATCCATCAGCTCCCTAACCTGTGGTTTATCCAATTCTACAAATTTTGCATAAATGCATTTCAATCTGACATCATTAACAATCATATAGCTAACTCCATCTACACTTGTGCTTTAAGTGGAGAAGATTCTCTTATTTCTCTCTCCCCAGATATGATAGACAAAACTATTTAGGAAAAGTTTATGCATACAAGCAATAGCTCCATCCCCTTTAAAAGTATCAATACACCACTGAAGCTCTGCCTCCCAATTTATACCTGGTTCTCTAGTACACCCCATTTTGATCAAAAGCCCAGTCCAAATAGATTTTGCGAAAGTGCATTCAAAAAATAAGTGGTCTTCATCCTCAATGCCAGTTTTACAAAACACACAACTAGCATTATCAGTCAAACCCCACCTATGTAATTTATATCTAGTTTTTAACCTTCTCAAAATAGCTACCCAGAAAATAAATGAGTGCCCGGGGATTCTATTCTTGAACCAAACAATTTTATGCCAACTTACCTCAGCAGCATTTCCACAAAGGGCTTTGTAAGTGTGATGCATTGAAAATTCACCTTTAATACTTGCTTTCCAAATAGGAAGATCAGCATCTCTACTATCAAATTCCTCTCCCAGCAGCTGAGAAGAACTAGGACACTCCACATTGTGTCTGCGGTTAGGAAAATTCCAGTACTCATCCTCCATACAATCTGCAAGAGTCATCTGAGTATTAGGACACATATCTTGAATACACTCTGCAGGTAGCCAATCAAAAACTCTTCCTTTTTTATTCCAAAACCCATAAATAAAACTAATATTCTCTCCATTGCCAATACAGACACCCATGAATTATTGAGCAGCATTCTACACTCAAGAATTCTTCTCCAACTCCAAAACAATCTTGAGGGACATTTAAAGACCAAAAATCTCTGCCCTTTATATGATTTGCATGAATCCATTCAGTCCTGACTGTCTCCTTGCCAGAAGTGATATCCCGGATAAGCCGTAAATTAGCAGCAACATTTGTAACTTCCAAATTTTTAATTCCAAGCCCACCTTCCTTTTCATCTGTGTAAACCTGAGACCAGCTTACTGGATTATGTTTCTTCCTTAAATCTGAGCCAGACCACAAAAATCTTTAAAAAATAGTATTTAGTTCTATGATAACTCTCTTAGGTAGAAAAAAACATATGAACCAGAAATGTACCATGCCACTTAAAACATGTCTTATTAACATTAACCTGCCAGCAAAAGCCAAATGTTTAGCTTTCCAAGATTTAACCCTCTTGGTTACCTTGTCAATGAGGGGAAGACAGTCCATATAAGAAAGCTTAGTGGAGATTAAAGGCACTCCTAAGTATCTCACAGGAAGATTTCCTCTTGAACAGGATAAGCAATTAATAATAGCATTCAAAGAGCTCTCATCTACAGCAGAAGAAAAGATTTAAGTCTTCTGAGTATTAATAACTAAACCAGAGAACTTACTTAAGTTTGTAAGAACATTGGCAAGAACTTGAGCAGATTGAGCATTACCCTTAAAGAAGATTAGAACATCATTTGCGAAACAGAGGTATGTCAGTTGAGTAATTTTTCACTTGGGGTGAAGACCATAAGAACCATAAGTGACTTGCTTCTTCAACAAAATACTAAGAACTTCCATCACCATCACAGACAAATAGGGAGACAAAGGGAAGCCTTGTCTTATTCCTCTATGAGCAACAAAAAAACCATAAGGAGCACCATTTACCATGACAGAAAATCTTGAAGAAGAAATGCAAACCATAATCCAATTAATAAATTTACTAGGAAACCCAAATTTCTTCATAACAGCTTCAATGGCCTCCCAACTTACAGTGTCATAAGCCTTTTGAAGATCAATTTTCAGAGCACATCTAGGTGTCCCGTTGGACTTGTGATAATTCCTTACTATCTCATGAGCTAGGAGAATATTGTCTTGAATTGATCTTCCAGATATAAAAGCAGATTGATTAGAGCTCACTAATCCCTTCAAGACAAACTTTATTCTAGAAGAAATAATCTTGGTGATGCACTTATATATGACATTACAACAAGATATGGGTCTAAAATCAGAAATCGAAGAAGGGTTTTCACATTTAGCTATTAAGGTAAGAAAAATACTATTTACCTCCTTTAACAATTTGCCTGATTTGAAGAAATTCATAATTGCTGCCACGAAACCATCTCCAACCACAGACCAAGCTGCTTTAAAGAAATAACTGTTAAAACCATCAGGCCCAGGGGCCTTAGAAGAATGAATAGAAGAAAGTGCTGCAACAATCTCATCTCTAGAAATAGGTCTGTCCAACTCTATAGAATCATCTAAGGAAACCAAAGTCTCAAAATTTAGATTAGCTATAACATCCGCAGATTCAACTGAATAAGTGTTATCATTAAATAAAACTTCAAAAAATCAACACATTCAACCCCAATGTCTCTATCATCTTCTAATCTAACATTATCTCTAGAACTGAGAACTAAAATACTATTTCTAGACCTTCTTTCTTTTAAAGTAGAATGATTTTTTTTGTGTTGGAATCCCCTACTGCCATCCATTTTACTTTAGATTTCTCTTTAAGAATATATTCTTCGTATCTGACCAATTTTGCATAAGATTGAACTGCCACCTTCTCCTGCTTAGCAATGTCTCTATTAAAAGGAAAAGACTGAAGTTGAGTTTGAAGATTATTCATCTGAATTTTAGCAATCTCAACCTGTTCAGAAAATCTTCTAAATCTTTCATTCTTCCATGCTATCAACACCTTTTTGAGTCTCTTTAATTTATTTACTAGAACCATCATAGGATTACCATGAATAGGAGCAATCCATAAATTCTTGACAACTTCTAAGAAATCAGGTTCATCATCCCAGAAGCTACAAAACTTATAAGGGGGAAGACCATGAAACCTTCCTTCAAAAATACTGACAATGACTGAACTATGATCTGAAACACCAGGAGTAAGAAATTCTGCATTAGATTCAGAAAAATAATCCAACCATTCCAAATTTACCATAACTCTATCAATTTTAGAAGCAATTTTAGTGTCACCCTCCTGCTTGTTACTCCAAGTGTAAAAACAACCACTATATCTTAGATCAAAAATCTGACAGTCCTGGGCACAGTCCCTAAATTCAGAATAATGAGTAGGAGTAATAGCAGCTGCACCAATTCGATCTCTAACCTCCAACATTGAGTTAAAATCCCCCAACAGTATCCAAGGTTTCTCATTAACACTCCCAAAAGCTCTCAAATCATTCCAGAGCATTCTTCTTTGAATAATATCATTACTACCATAAATAAAAGTGGCAATAAAATTCTTATTTTGAAAAGTGGTTACATCTAGAAAAATATCCTGCGAAGAAATATGAATAACTGTAGCAGACATTACTTCCTTATTCCATCCTACCCAAATTCTTCCAGAGGAATCACAAGTGTAATTATCCACAAAACTCCAAGAGTGGCACAAATTATTCCTAATCCTACTTTTATTGACTCCTGAACATGGTTTCAACTATACCCACCATAGCTAACTTATTGACATGAATAAGACTACCAACCTCCACCTGCTTTAAGGGGTCATTTAAACCCCTTATATTCCAGCATCCTAATTTTATCATATTAACCTTGAGAGAGATTAGGTTTCTTAATCTTCCCAGGCTTCTTTTCAGATTCCTTCACATTTAACAAATTCTTACCTTGAATTGAAGACTTAGGTAGAAAATGAGCTCTAGCTCCTACCATCTCCCCTTCTTGCTAGACCACATCAAGTTTCTCAACTTGAGCCTGCACAAAACCAGGGCCTTCAGTTAAGTCCATAAGAGAATCACCATCAGTTCCTTGTACTCCATTTGAAGTATTGATTGAAGTTTTAGACCCTGTACTATTACCCACATTAATAGGAGTAAGCACAATATTAGTGTCCTTAACTCCATACTTCATTACCACTTCCATATTATCTCCTGCACCATCCTCAACAAGTTGGTTAAATTTATTCTGTGTAGATAATGAAGCCTCCTTCATATTAGAAGTCCCACTACTAGAAGCACCTCCTATGTTTTGAGCAATATTTTCCTTATTGAAGTTTTTACCCCTTCCTATTTTCAAATTCTTTACCACCCAACCATCTCCACCAGCATTTTTACTTTTTTCCAGATTGGAAGCAACAATTCTTGCAGCAACTTCATTAGCAGCAATGGAAGCAGCAACAACTGTAGCTACTGTGGCAGCAGCAACACACTTATCTTGGGAGTGCCCAAAGACAGCACAGTGGGAACACTTTTGTGGTTTCCATGTATATTCAACAGGAATTTTAATTTTAGTTTTACCTACTAAGGCATCAATATGACTAGGCAAATAAGAATCCACAATAACTTCTACACAAACCCTAGCATAAGCCATATGATATCTAGTAGCAGTTTGTTTATCTAACAATAATGGAACACCAATAAAACTTGCAAGTTTACCTAATCCTTTGGCATTCCACAAGTGTAAAGGAACATTCCTCATATTGATCCAAATTGGAATAGTCTTCAACTCTGCTAATTCCTGTTCAATTAACAGAAACCATGGTCTAACAACAAAAGGTTGACCTGAAATGAACAAACAACCATGTTGCAAAGCAGCAGACTTATCTTCAGCCGAATCAAACTCAAACACAAACACTGAATCTCCATGTAGAGTCATTTTCATATCTCCTTTCAATTTCCAGGCCCTTTGAACAAAATTCTTCACCATTAAAAAAGGCAATCTCTTACCAACAAAACACCCAACAACTAAATCTTCACATCGATTTACTTCCTCCGCAATTTATTCATCATAAAAAACAGTAAGTTTAGCACCATCAACCACACCAGGAGGTGAATAAGGAAGCTCTTCCTGACTAACTTCATCTTTTTGAGAACCCAATATTTCAGACAATTTAGGAATACCAGAACTCCTAGGAACAGTTCAAAAGATCAACTCAGATTGATTAAAATACTTTTCACCACCAACCGCCGGAAAAACAACTCCATCCTGCTTACCTCCCATATTTAGATCACAAATCAGTGAATAAAAACCAGCAAAAAAGAGAAGAGAACTAGAAAACACCAATCATTGAAATAGAGAAGCGAAAAAGAAAATCAAAATCTCATATTAGAGACTCGGATCTTGAAGAAATTGGGAGCTTGACTGAAGTCAATGTCACCAGAAAAATCGCATGCACCTGACCTTGACTTTCTTCTCTCTTCCAATTTTTTAATTACTACTTGCTCTCTTTTTTTGGTACTCTTTTACTTAATAGTAAAGTTGATGGTTTATGAATGAACTTGTAAATCCAAGGCTCTGACCTTGTGTTGATTTTCCTTTCAGGTAATAGAGTAAACAAGTGAGTACGTAAGTCAGAAGTCTTTTCTTGGGTTGCCGCTGCAGAGTATGGGAAGAAGTAGGATGTCTTCCTTGCTGTAGTTCTTTTAGATTAGACACTGTGCTTCAATCACTATATTTGAGAGTTTGTTTTAAGTATTATCTTTTGAGTATTTTCATGTTGAAATTTTAGTCAGACTTGTTTCTTTGTTTTTGGTTGAATAATTTAGAACCAGACGCAATGTTCATTAATTAATATGGGAAGGATGCTCTTTCTTTATATCGTTTTCAAATAAATATTTTTGTTATCCAACTTGAGCTATGTGGACTTTATGTTCAGGTAGTAAAAACCTTGAATTTCTAATGATGGGGCCGGCCGGACTATTATTATTAATTCGGGTTGTCACAACAAATCCTTCTCATTGATAAACAAGTGCTTGGTTCTTCCACTAATCATGGATTTACCACGTCTCATGGAAGGAAGAAATCTTCTAACGATGTTTCTAATGCTAAACACTCTAATCACTTCGGTGATCAGAAAGTATGTCTTTTTTGTGATTCAAAAAGGACATGTTCAACAGAAGAGCAAACTGAAGATGAATAACAATTACTTTTATCAACTTCAGCACACCTTAGATTTAGGTTCCACCTATTTGCCACCCACACTTTTCCCATTTGCCACTCTCATCAAAATTCCTAAAACAAATATACTTTTTAATTTTGTTTTTTCCTATTCGCCATCTATAAAAGTCATAAAATTTGACTATAACTATTAGCATTGTCTTCTTCTATATTAATCTCTCTTTTCACCTAAAAACCATTAAACAATATGAACCCTAGGTTGGAATTTTTGTTTTAATTAGTACCCTATTATATTTACTCTTACAATCAAATCAAAGGACAAAATCATTAATAGTTCCAAAAAAAAACATTTTACAAAAATGGTTATTATACTAAGGATTTTTTTTATTGATTCCACATTCATTTGCTGTCTTCTTTCTTACATAGCTTTGTTGTGTAAATGGTAAACCGACCATTGAATTCTCCAGTTTTGGATGACTACATGTGCAAACAGTGGATCCGTGACTATACACCATTAGCAAAAGTATTGGAAATTTTAAATCGGACCATTGAATCGTCCAGTTTTGGACGACTAGAATTTCATCACACTAGTACAACCATAATTGAATTCAAACATGAATTTCTTACGTTTAATCATACATGAAATTCATATACAATTAGGTTTAATTTTATCTTTTTTGGACTTATTTTTCTAGAACATTTTTTGCTTTCTTTGGAGGCATATTTTTGATACAAAATCAAAATTATTACAAAAAATTAAACAATATGAGTGATGGTAGTGATCCGTGGATGGAGATGGTGTAGAAAAAGCTTGGAAATGGTAGAGATGGTGAGGAAGAATTATTCCAGAACTTAGGATTTTATCTTTTCTTTTTGCTAGTTATTGGGGTGGCTTTGTTGTTGGGTGTGAATAAAAAGTCAAGAAGTGGTATTTAGGATATATCAAAAACTAAATGGGTGGAAAATAGGATAAATGGTGGTGGCAATTAATGTAGGTGGCAAATAGGAAAACTGTGGGTAGCAAATAGGTGAAACCTAGATTTAATACTCAAAGGTGTAACTGACATTCGGATGTCTAAATCTATTGGTTTTAGTACTCACCCTGTGAATTCTTCCATGAAAGTCAGTTCAATATGCTCGTCGAACGCTCGAACCAATTGTAGCATTAATACAAATCATTCAAGGAGATTTCAGAAAGGTTCTTCTCAACCTAATGCGAAGAATGATGTTCAAGATGTGAAAAGGGTACCTGTTGATAGAAGCAACAATGGAGATATGAATGACAACCTTAATCTAATAATTTAAGGACACAAGGATCTTATCAACAGGCTGTCAAAATCCTCCATACAAACTGCTTATGGTAAGGACTCGAACTTAGTCTTATATTTTGATGACAACAAGTTTTATGATGATTTTTCACATCAAAAAGGATTCTCTCCTAGAATTGGAAGGAAAAAGAGACTCAATCGTGAACAACATTAATTTAATGAGCTTAAGGCTCATACTTGTGCTAAATAATCACAAGGTTGAAACCTCACTCACAAAAATACTGGTTGAGTGAGATATGATCAGGTATAATTATTGGTACAAAAAAATTCTGCTTAGTTGAGCTATTTTCTTATCGTCCATAGCTAAACTATTGTATACAGATAAGTTTTACCTAAGTATTGTTTGTGTCGTGTGAATCACTTCGTTCTTTTTGAAAAGCTTTTTTTGTTGCAACCAAGTTGCCTGCTACTCTTAGGCTCAAAATTTTCCTCTTGGGAGAATATAAAATTTATTGAGCTAAAATTTGTGAAAATATTCACTGAGCAATATTTTGATGTGCAAACAGTTTTGATTTTTGGTTTTCCTTTTCAGTAGTTTTTTTGTTTGTTTGTGTTTTTTTTTTGGTTCGGGTTGTGTTCGTACGGGTACCCATGTCTTACTTGTCACGAAATGTCTATAGAAACCCTAAAAGTTCCATCCTTAAGAAACCATTTAAATACCAAACCTATTGAGTCACGTACGCGTACTCTTGGTTATTTTATTTTTGTCAAGAATGTCTTCACATTCTCGCACCTCTAATTTTGCAAGAGGTTTTCTTGATAAAGGTATTGGTTTTGAGTCCAAAGGAAGGAAGAAAAGAACCTTAGTAGATGTTGATGGTCAAAATCCTGATGCCTCATGCTACTATGCCTATTATCATCAAGATGTTGAGAATGAGGAGATGGTTTCGTCCAAAGTGGTTCATGATTTTCTTAAATAGTTTGAGGAAGCAAAACTGCAGCTCGTTGATACTATGAAGGGTCTAGATGTGTTAAGAACTAAGTTGAAAAAGGTTAACTATGACCTTGTTCTCATGAAAACACATGTTAAATATCTTCTCAATGAAGATATCTTCTCTGAAGAAACAGTGGATGCTGTCAATCACAAGATCAAAGGTCTCAAGACTCATAAGGGTTCCGGAAAAGCTCTTTGATTTCAGTTCATGATCGGTTTTGATGGTTTAAGAGTCTTTTTTTTGTTTTTAGCTTGTTGGTTTTATTTTTGTCTAGGAAACTTCGTATGAAAATTTATTCTTGTGTTTTAAGAAGGATAACTAGGGTTTGGAATAGCAATTATCGTGAGTACACATAGCTATTGCTAACGATTTTCATCTTGCAATGTTTTTAGATTTATTTATTTAAATTCTAAAGTTTATTTGTAAGATGATTTTGCATTATTAATCTTTATTGGTCTTATATATTGCAAACAATTATTATGGGATATGAGTGTTTGCGTCTGTGAACTATGACTGTCCCATATATCTCAAAAGTCAAGTCTATTATATGTCTTTATGTAAATATTGATGGAAGATATAATGAACTTTTGATAACAAAGATTAAGTCTATGATATCATTATGCAAATATTGATGAAAATAAAATGAATCTTTGAATACTCCGTAGTATTGATCTTTCCCTGATCCACTTCTATGTGAAAGTACTGTGTGACTCTGTTAGTTCGCTTATGTGAGCATTTCCGATTAAATTAATCATGGGTTCTCTCGTGGTTAATTTAATTGAGTTTTCTGGATACAAATTCATGTTTCATGTAATTTGTTAATGTCCAAAGAAATCCTTATTTTCTTGTAAAAGTAAGGTCGCTCTTGTTGTTCACTCGGAAATGACATTTTATGGGGGAGAGTTCTTAATTGAACTTGAGCTTAATTGCCAAATCTTTGTGGGGAATGCGGCTGTGAAATATTGTAGGAGTTTTATTGTATCTTTATAAACTCCTTGATGAATACACTAAGTTTCGACTATGTGAAATCATCGAAACAAAGTTGATATGTTCTCTTTTAGTCATGAAGTGTCTTTATGAGAATTTCATTATGATCCCACTAGTTTTCGTACCTTTGCCAATTTATATTGACAAAAATGGGGAGAATTAATATGTAGTTTGAACTACAAATAAATATGGTTTACGGATCATTATGTAAGGGGGAGTTGTTTTCATTGTGAGATGAAGTATTAACTAAGGGGGAGTAATACATATCACCATAGTATTGCTGTCCAAGTTGTGATACAATTGGACTTTGATGCTGTAATAATACTATGACACTGTATAACAATGATTGAGAGCTAATGTTTTCTCATTGTTATAGCTACGTATCTTCAACAACTATGATGTTGAGTTGAACACTTTCAGAATCACCGGAGTACTTGGAAGTGACGAAGATTTGAGTAATGTTGAAGAACCAAGGAGATCAAACATTTGGATGAGAAGCTACAAAGTTTATTTATTTTGTAATCCATAAGTATTGATAGTTTTGTCACTAAAATTGACAAAGGGGGAGATTGTTAGAGCACTGCTCGGTCGAACTCGCAAGCATTGCTATCTCAAGCTTGTTTGTCAAGTTTAGTTGCAAAAACTATAAGTCTTGATTTCTAGTCTACTTATAGCTAAGTCTTGGATTAGGATAGAAAGTGTAGTTGAGCATTAGACTTCACGGCGTTCATCGATTGAAGACGAAGAACTACTAAGGGGAGATTGTGGAACTTCATCAACAAAAGGTATGTAGAGACTTGAACTCATCTATCACTCAAAAGTCTATCTACTCTATCTCCTATTTGAGACAAAAGTCGTATAGCTATATAGACTTTGATTATACACATTTGATATTTCGAGATGAGTTTAACTCGCTTACATATTTCTCGAAATATGTGTTGGTAAGCTTTCGCTTTAACCAAGTTCATCTTATATTCTTGACGAAATTCAAATGATGATCATGTTAAAATCGTCTTCTAAGAATGTTTCAATGATTGAAATGGGAGTTTAGAAAAATTAACCATGATTGGATATAGCACAATATGCGTACTTGTATGATAACTGTTGCAAGTTATTCCAAGTCTGGGAACCATGGTATGCATACCCGTATGCGTACTGGTTGGTTTAATAAAAGTCCAGGAACTTAGTATTCATGTCCGGAAATTCAACTGAGTTTGGAAGGTATGAGTACCCGTTCGCATACTGGCGAACCTAAACTAAGTCCGGCCACTTAGGTATGCGTACCCGTTTGCATACTTGAGTAGGTTATGTTCTAAAATCGGTTTGTTCATGAACTAATACATTTATATAATAAGGAATGCAATCTTTTGCAAACCGTGACTATAATGTTCATGAATTGATTCGAGTGAATCAAAATCGATTTTGCTTCAATTGTGTCTTGTATACTTCTATGAGAATATAAACAATTGAACAACTCTATAACTAGTTTCATTTGAGTCATTTGAACTAGTTGTGTTAAGATGAACAAGGTTGATATAAAAGTGTTCATACTGCTAACTTCGGTTAACTATTGTTGAGCCAACAAGGTGTACACGTTTCGGTACGGTTACCCACATCTAAATGAAGTCACTTTTCATTTGTGTGTAAAAAGCTAAGTTCGATCTAATGGTTGAAAGATATTAGCTTGAGTCTAATCAGGTTTTCATCTAACGGTGAATATTGAATGCTTTGTTACCAAGATAACATTAATTGCAAACCCTGATTTGAAGACTATATAAGGGAGAACTCTAGCAACTGGGAAACCTAATCCCCACACCTCCTGTGTGATACTAGTTGCGACTAGAGTCGATTCTCCTTTAACCTAGGTTTTTCTAAAACCATTATAGGTTAACGATTTAAAGACTTCATTGGGGTTGTGAAGCCAGACCCAACTATTTTCTCTGTAGTTACGTGTTCTGATCTCACCGTTTTCGATCGTGATTAAGTACTATCTTCTCTAAGATTTGCTCGGGATTTAATTTCCGATAGGAAAGATAAAAAGTAGTCACAAACATCTTCGTCTCATCGTTTGTGATTCCACAATATCTTGTTTCGCTACCATACGATTAATATTATTGTGAGGTGATTGATATTACTAGGATGTTCTTCGGGAATATAAGTCCGGTATATCAATTGGTTCTTGTTCACCTTGATTTATCAAAAGACGAAACAAAACTCATAGGTATTTCTTTAGGATACAGATTTATCTATTTAATAGACTTTTTGTGTGAGACAGATTGGTTATCAAATCTTAGACTTTGGGTCGTAGCAACTCTTAGTTGTGGGTTAGATCATCTAAGGGAATCAAGTGCGTAGAGTCCTGTTGGGATCAGAGGCGTAAGGAACGCGCCTGTACCTTGATCAGTGTGAGATTGGTTAGGGCTCAACTACATTCCAGTCCTAAGTTAACTTGGAGTAGGCTAGTATCTGTAGCGGCTTAATACAGTATGGTGTTCAAATCTTGACTAAGTCCCGGGGTTTTTCTGCATTTGCGGTTTCCTCGTTAACAAAATTTCTTGTGTCTGTGTTATTTCTTTTCTGCATTATATTTGTTTATATAATTGAAATATCACAGGTTGTGCGTAGTTCAATCAATTAGATAATCCAACCTTTGGTTGTTGATATAAATAGATTGACACTTGAACATTAGTCTTTGGTACCGTTCAAGTTGTTTCACATAATAATCAGGCTCACGGATTCTATCTGTTTGATTTGCTGATTACATTGTAAAATAGAGATACACTCTTCGATATATTTCCATTGATTGAGTCTGACTGTCTAGTTGATTCTCCTGGAATTATATTGGAGTTTGTCCATACAGATTGCCTAAACAAAATATTGGGTGAGATTGTTTGACCCCCGCTTTTTCAGAAAGTTCCCTCCTCTCTCTTTTCCTGCTGAGCCCTACTATTTCTGTATAGCTGACGTTGATCAGGTATAGTTTTCTCTCCTCTTGATTTGGTCACTCGCTTCAGGTCTCTTTTAGTTCTTTTTGTTCGCGTCGGGTAGCCAAGTTTTCTGAACACTTCATTTCTTTGCAGCCTCGGACTCAAAATACTCGAAGGAGGGGTTCTTGTAACAAGACTGAGGAAGAGATAGTGAAGGTAACAAATATAACTGCTCCACCCTCAGTACGCGTATTTTCCCCTATTTGTTTCCTTTAATGGATCTGACGATGTTGTATTTACAGAAGTCGAAGACTGGTGAAGAAGGTGTAGAAAGCTCTTCAGGGAAAGGCGGTGAGGATTCTGATGATCGGCTCCCCTTATCTCGGTTTATACCCAAAAGGTTGGTCAAGAAGAAGCATTCTGACGTCTCTTCTACCGTTGTAGGTGATATTGCTGAGAAAGGTGGCAAGGGAGGTAAAGGGAGTAAAGGTGGTAAGGGTGCCCCTGCCATAGGTTCTGGGAAGTATGTGCCCCTGCCCCAAGTAACTCAAGCACATTCTTCGGGTAAGGAATCTATTCTCCCGAAATCAAAATTGACTATGGTACTTTCGGATGATGATAATGACATGGATGATCTTTCAGATCGGATGGGAAGCAAGAGAAAGAAGAAGAAGAAGAAAAGGAAGAGCCAACCGAGGCCTCGATAGGTGATGGGAAAACCCAGGCTTCTTTGGGAACTGGTCCTGTTGAAAACATCGATAGGGTGTCTACCCCGGCTCGGGACAAGAATGTGGCTGGTGGATCAGTCTTTACTTTCTCGGGTGCTGCTTGTGACTCGCTCAGTGCCCTCGCCTCCTCCATCTTTAGTACTCTCTCCCCATCGGAAATACTGGGGGCTGTGCCCCTGTATGGTATGGCAATGAAGGGATCACTTGAAATCCTTATAAGTAACGCCGTCTTGAGTACATAAATGCTTTAATAATTCGCCTTTCTTGGTCTAACTACTCGATTGGTGGTGTTTGTAGGCGGAGAACCATAGGTTGTTACAAGCTGCTATCTACCAGCGGGACCAAGAAGAGATGGCTCTCCTTCAGACTGAGTTGTAGGAGGAGCGACAACGATCTCGGAAGATGCAGAATCATCTGACCTAAGCCAAAGGTGATTTTATTATTCCCCCTTTTACATGATTGATGAGTCTAGTGCCAATACCCTGAATTCTAGTATTCCCATTAGCTGAAATTTCTAGCCTAGAGAGAGATTCCGCTGGTGAATACCACCGTATGTCAAGGAAGGTAAAGGATCTTGAGAGTGAAGTTACCCGATGTCAGCAGAAAATTTATAACAAGGATGGTAAAATCGATCGTCAAGCCTCTGAAAATGAGAATCTTCAAGCCGATGTATCGCATCTTCAATAATTTGAACATGTCTCCGATGAGTTAAATGACCTCCGAGCCGAAGTATCACATCTTCAAAGAGTTGTTGTTGATAGGTATCTGTTGATTGAAAACCTAGAAGGTCAGTGTCATTCGCTGAAGCTTCAAAATCGAGATCTCCACTCTGATCGCAAGCGACTGCTTAGAGTTTAGGTGCTAAGTTACAACAACCTGATCATGTTAGTCGGGATATAGAATGAACTCTTTCAACTATCTGGTTTTCAGATAGCCCATAAGCGTCAACATGCCTCATCAGGTGAACATAAGAAGCATTGTCCCTCAATTGAATTCAACGAGCAACAATATGATGAAATGGTTTTCAAGATGTGTGAGCTTGAGACTACTCATTCCAAATAATAAGAAACCTTAAAATTAGTTTTAAACATGCTCTCAGGTCCTTAATTAAGCATGCTTTATTTTGTTTTCTTGTTATTTCGTCTTATCACTTTCTCGGGTCATAACCATTTTACATTCTTGATTTATGCAGTCGAGCAAGGAAAGGTCAGAGCTTTGGAGGAACAGGTCCTCCAGCTGAAGCTAAATGAAGCTCTTCTGAATACTAAACTTAGTGACGCTGTTGTTTAGCTGACTCGCCAACTGGATGAGACGCAGAAAAAACATGAAAAGGAGCTCACTGACAAGGTCAAGGAAGGTGTGAAGGACTTCATAAATACGAAGAAATCCAAGCTCGCTTCCAAGAATGCTGGATCGGGTTCGGTCAATCCCGAAGCATTGTTCATGCCTTTTGTAGTGCTACGCCACTATTTTTCCCCTCCTCTCGGGCTGTAATTTTCATACGTTCGAACACCTTTATGTTTCAGACAATATATTTCTTGGAGTGCTGCGTCACCGGTTAGTCCCTCTTCGTAGGGTTTGTAGCTTTTGACGGTGTTTACGTTTATCTTTTATCCATGGTCGTTCATAATCTTAGCGTTTCACTTTCCTGCAATAGTTGTTATAAGTATGTGTTAGCATATATTCCATATCTGTCGAACACACTCAACATGGAAGGTCATCGGGCCCAATGCCATGTCCCGATTGAGGTGTCTCATTATTGGTATTTCAAGTGAGTGTGGTCACTTGCGATGGGAGCAACCCTTTAGATGTGCGTTGGTTGCTCGATTACCAGGAACTCATGCCTTGAAAACCTTTGGTTACTGGCTTCCAACCACCAGAACCCTTAGACTACCTCGGCACTTGCACACTGCCACTGCCCCGAGTTTGAATAGTCCGACAAGTGTAAGTCGCCTCGGAACTTGCACACTGCCATTACCCCGAATTCGAACGACCATTCGAGTGTAAGTCGCCTCGGTATTTGCACACTGCCATTTCCCCGAGTATGAATGACCATTATAGTCGCCCAAGCCATTTTTATTATCTATCTCCCATGGATAACACATAGTTTTAAATGACAAAGTATCATACTTGTGCTTTTACCTCTCACGGGTGATATAGCTTCAAATGTTGTGCGTTCCACGGTCATTCTTCCGGAGTGCCATCGGGTTTCAATATTTTGTATTCACCCTATCCAACTTTCGATATGATGGTGTTTGGCTGGCCCCATCTGGCTGCCAGTTTCCCACCTTTCTTATCTCGCTCATACTTAGGAAATTCTTTCAAGACCAATTGTCCCGGGTGGAACTCCCTCGGACGAACCCTTTTTTGTTGTATTCACGTTATAGCCGTCTTTGGTAGTTTTTTATATTTTGTAGAGTCATTTCTCTTGTTTCCTCCAGATCGTCAATCTTGGCTAGGATCAAATCTGATGATAAGTTTCGTCTCCATGCTTCAGTCCTTGTCGTGGGTATCATTGCCTCGGTTGGAAGGATTGCTTCGGTTCCGTATGTGAGCATGAAGGGCGAAAGACTCATTGACTCCCTCTTGGTTTTTCGGTAAGCCCATAGGACATTATGTAGTTCCTCAGACCACTCGCCATATTTTCCACCCAACTTATTCTTTAAGTTGTCTGCTATCATCTTGTTGGTAACCCATTGTTTTGGGGGTATATGGGTGTATATTTTCTTTTTCTGATCTAGTAAGTATTGAACAACATGTCAATATTTTTTCCTTGTAGTTGTTTCCCATTATCTGACACGATAGCTGCTGGGATCCCGAAGCGACAAATTATATGCTCAAAGATGAACCGAAATACATCCCTATCCCAAATATGCCTTAATGCTGCAGCCTCGACCCATTTGGTGAAGTACTCCGTTACTGCTATCAAATATTTTCTTTGTCCCGACCCGACATGTAGTGGTCATACAATATCTATGCCCCATTTCGCAAAGGGCTACGGACTCACTATCGAGTTCAAGGATACAGATGGAGCATGTATTTTCTTCCCGAATTTTTGACATTCATCACATATCTTAGCCACGTGTTTCGTATCTTCATTCATGTACGGCCAGAAATACCCCATTTTTTTTCCCTTGCCGACAAAATTCTTCCCGAGCTATGATTACCCGCACCACCATAGTGCAGTTCATTCAAAATTGAATGTCCCTCTTATTTTTGCTTAAGCACATTAATAGTGGGCCTAGGTATGATCACCTATACAGTACGCCCTCCCTAAGTTGGTTTCCTGCGGCCTTACTCTTAATCTTGTTATCCTGGGGTCGTCCCTTCAGTAATAATCCCGATTCTAAATATTGGTGAATTGGCTTTCTCCAATCTCCCACTTCATATCTATCAGCTATAGCAGTGACTTCTTGTACCTCCATATCCCCTTCTCCAGGTATCGATGGCCCTAACACCCTCCTGATTCGGATAGCTTCAATGGCGTGGTCTGTTAACATTGACGCAATATATGCCAGGGCATCTGCGTGACGATTATCTCTTCTACAGATGTGTCTGAATTTTATGTTGGGAATTTGATCGATGTAGAATCTTGCCGACCTCAAGTATTTCTGAAGTATCGGGTCGTGGGTGAGATACTCCCCACTAATTTGTCGTACGACTAGTTGTGAATCACTGGTAAGTCTTACTTCCTCGAGTCCCAATTCTATTATCAATCATAGAGCATGTATCACAGCTTCGTACTCGGTAACATTATTTGTTGCATTGAATTCGAGTTAAAAATAATGAACTATCTTTGCTCCCTTCGGCGTTGTGAAGACCAACCCCAATCCCGAACCATCTTTATACGAAGATCCATCGGTAAACACATCCCATTGTGTTGGGTTGCAGGTTTCAAGAAGGTTGGAGGGGTCGTCCCTATCTTCTTCCATCCTAGGGATGTCCTCTACTTCTTCCTCATCACCTAGTGGAAAATTAGCAAGGAAATCTGTTAGAGCATAGCTCGGTTGAACCCACCAAGCGTTGGTATGTCAAGTTTGGTTGTCATATTTTAGTGAATCAAAACTCAATTAAATAGTCGTTTGATTATATACTAGAGACAACTTTGTATAGGTTAGGCTAGAAAGATTAGGATTATAAGACATACAAGTATTACTCGAAGACTTGAAGAATGTGAAGAAGTAACAAGCTACATCGACGACATCATCCTTCCTCTTGAGGTTGGTAATATTATTACTTGAACTGTTTCATTCCTAACGTATCTTTCAAGTCGTGCTGTATTGAAAACATAACTGCGAAAATGTGAATGATTATACTCTAATAGACATAGTATTAAGGAATTAGAATACGAAGTATAACGCTTATCTTTTGAACTTCGTATATAAGACATCGACATAATCGAATGAATGCTATTGTGATTATGTGTATGGGTAAAGGTGAAGATTTCATCCTAGGAAACAATGTTTACATTCGTTTATTCATGAACTTGTTTTATGAATCGAAAGGGAAATCCCTAGGCTTATTGGTATTGTTATTCATTGCATATCTTTGGATAACCAATATGTGTGAGTTAGTAGAACCGATCATAACTTGCTATGTATCTTGGTAAAACTAGTCACAATGCCTGACTTATGTATTGGTATGACTTTTATTAGTGTAATCGATCCTAAGTAATCACCTAAGATGGTATGATCGATATTTGTAATTGGTGTAATCGATCCTGGTAATTGGTATGACCAATCACAAAAGAGTTGTGTAATCGATCCTTGTAATTGGCCCAACCGGTCCTGGTAATTGGTGTAACCGATCTTAGTGACTAGTGAAACCGATCACAAGTAATACCATGAGAATATGGTAACCGGTCCTGGTAATTGATGTAACCGATCCTGGTAACTGATGTAACCGGTCCCAGTAACCATATTAAGGTAGAACAGATCCTTGTGTTTGGTAGAACCGTAAACCCATGATTAGTGTATTGATATTTGATCAATCACATACTTGTTCATGGAATACAGATGAACCAATTCTAAACTTGTTTGGAAGTGTGGTATAATCGGTTCCAAGATTGTAAATATGAAAAAGGATTTACAAAGGAAAAAGATGTCGACATACTTTGAACATGTTCAGTAACTTTTATCTTTTATTGTTCAAAGATATTCCTTAATAACTCAAGGAGATCCCGGACCGAAATAAATTGAGAATCTTTTAATTAAGGTTGTTAGTTTTATATGCTTTTAATTACCAGCAATTAAACGCATCTCTCTGGAAAATAAAATTGGCAATGTGCATTTACTAATTGGAGATTTTCTAGTGAGATTTCGGTAATATTGGACAGAGCATTTCCAGGAATTATGAAAACCGATTTTGGGCATTTATTGCATATCTTAAGAATATTTTGGTTTTGGAAATTCTTTGGTGTCCAAACATCCTTGGTCTATAAATACCCAAGTTTGCATTTCGAGCAAACTATCCTAAGAGCCAGCAAAACTACCTTGTTGTATTGTTACTGGTGGAGCCGTCTATTCGGAGAGGAAAGTACCCTAATTAAGCGAAATCTCTTACGACCGCTCGTTTAAAGACTTCTGTGGGATCAAGAAGATCTACGAATACCGTTGGTGGGAAACTAGATAATTGCAGTATTATTAGTTTTCGATTTGATTTGATTGCACCTAGTTTGTTTATTCTTTAGAATCTTCTCTTCTGATATAAGATTCACTCAAACTAGATCGAAGTGTCGACGGGATCTTTAGAACTGTTTGTAGATCTAAAGACGTCTTGTGATAATCCATTGTTAACAGACTCCATTCTGTGCGTGATTGATCAAAAGAGATTCAAGTTGTGGTGTGCAGGTGTTTATTGAAGATTAAAGAAGATTTGAAGACAAAAAAGATTTATTATTGGTTTCATAATCTTTGGTGTACACAAAACTTTATCGGCTGGGATCCAACTATAATCGGTTTATCCTTGATAGATTTGATATATTAGTTGCGTAGATCGACATCACTATATAGTATCTTGGTAGATCCTATATTTGATTGCAAAATCTAAACTCTGCTACTTTGGTAGTTGTTGGATAGATAGATCTAAACCCTACAAAGGAGTTTATTGGATTAAACAGAAGATCCTTTGTCTAACTCATATCACTGATATTAAATAGAGTTGTTACCGAACAGATTTGTTGTTCCTTTACTGTTTGGAATAAGAACCAAAGGAATTGTTCCAGTACGTGCACTTATCGAATTTCGGAAGCGTGGGGATATTGAAGAAACTAGGTGAACTATAGGTTTACTTGCTTGGTCTCAACTATACGAAGTTGGTTTGATTTTGTATAGCGGCTTAATTATGAGAGTATTCAATTATGGACTAGGTCCCGGGGTTTTTCTGTATTTGCGGTTTCCTCGTTAACAAAATCTTGATGTGTCATTTACTTTTATTTTCTGCAATTATAATTGTTGTTATTATAATTTAAAGTAAATTACACAAACGTTAACTCCGTATTACTTGATAGTGATCCTATATAGTTTGGTTAAGTCCGAACCTCTTATCAAGTAATCACACTTTGATTGTTGTATTGTCTCGATCTCGTATCCATAGACGATCACACGAAGTGTGAATACCGATTTGTTGTATTGTCTCGACTCAGTCCATAGACAATCACTTTCGGTAAGAGGACTTATAGGTGGAAAAGTTTAAGATTGTGGTATATTTGGGTACCCTCATCTTTTCAATTGGTATCAGAGCCGGCAAACACGAAAAGATCTAACAATCTGTGTTTGATACGATCCATCCTATACGATATGGGTCAAGGAAAGACTAAGCGACTGCGAAGAAAGTCTGGAGACTCAGTTAACGTATCACAAGATATATGCTCAAAAGGAGACAGTTCTTCAAACTCTTTTTGCTCAATTGAGGATACCTCTAACGAGATATTTTTTGAGTTTTATACTTGAAACTTATGGTGAAAGATCAAGTGTAAAAACATCTGAACTGAAAGAATTGAGCAAACAATTCCTTATTTGCTCTAGTGAACTTCTTTCCGCACTTGAGAGAGAAAGAGATTTAACTTTAAAGTTTGAAAATATCGATGAAGAACATATCTTGCTAAAAGGAGAATTCTCTCAACAAGTTTTAATCTTCGAAGAAAAGATGAGCACTGAGCGTCTTCTTACGGAAACCTGTGAGAAGAATTTGGAAATATCTCTAAAAAGGGTGTGCCTTTTAGAAAAAGAACTTGATGATTCTAAAGCAGAATTAAACTCTCACCAGTTGAGCTTCAAATAAAAAGAAAATGCTATTTTTTCTCACATAAAGCATTTAGAGGAAACTCTTAATTCTGCTATTGAAAAAAATGAATCATTAAAAGAAGAAATCTCCATGCAGAGAAAACTTAATGAGAGATCAAACAATCTATCCTTATTATTGGAAACAGGGAGAAGTCATGGGGATACCCGTGGTTTGGGTTATGAAGGTTGCAATACCTTAGTTCTTGACAAAGAGATAAAGTTTGTTAAATCCTCCTGTACTAAAACTGAGGCATCTTTAAAAGCTACTCAGTGTAGCTGTGAAGAAACTAAGAGGGACAAACCAACAACAATGATCATTCAAACCAGGAAATAAAGGAGAAGGATGATGAAATAAGGAAAAGATAAAAACTAAGAAGAGTATAGAAAAGGAAAGGAGCATCCGAATTTTTTTCACACAAAGGAAACAACAAAAATTATAACTCTCATAATATTAAACATTGTTATTCTTGTGGTAGTAAAAAACATCTTCAAAAGAAAATGCAAGATTCATAGGATGCAAAATGCTCTTCTTTTTGTATAAAAGGAATTGGAAAAAATGAACCTTGATTCCTATTTAGTGACCTCCAGACTAAAGGACTATTTTTCTGTTCCTTGGTCTGTATGGTATGCTCTAAAGTCATTTAAAAAGGGGCATAAGAGAAATGACTTTAAAAGAGCAAAATATGTTTCTCATTCTTTAAAGGGAATAGATTCAGAAACAATTTATGAATATGATGATGTGTCATATCTCAAGAAATGGAAGAGGAAAAAAAGACAAAAATATTACACTGTTATAACAGAACAGATTTCTACTTCGTGTGTTATAGAAATTTGTTTATAATGGGTAATTCCATTTATTTCCTCTTAGGTAAGATTTCCGGAAGAAAAAAAACTACAAATATTTCGAATAAAAAGTTTCTTTTTATAAGAGGATAAAAATCTTATAAGAACTTAACGCATATTCGGATCTTTCATGAATTCTTTTGAAAAAACAATGAAAGACCTAAAAATTGCTATATCAAATTTGATATACTCCTGTAGATTTCAAGATCTTTTAACTAGGAAGATTCGTATAATCCTTTTCTCTGAGAATGGGATGGTGTACAGTGAATTTGTTGGAGAATACTGCATTCAGGAAGTTGAAAGTGTTCTGGACAGCTCCAATAAGAGAAGGTTCGATCTTTGTTCTGAACTCTGCTCGTATCAGATCATGCCCTCCTTAACAGAGGTCAGGGCAACCAATCTTTGTGAAGGATTTTTAGAACTGATTGCTAGAAAAGAACTCCTAAAAGAATTATCCTCAATTGCTCACAAGGAAATTATTTTCCATGTTGTTTACTGGGCATCCTATAGAGAGTTTCATGATCTTCAAATGATTAAATTTCACGCGGATAATCTAGAAATCTTTGAAGAAAATCTTGATGAAATCATGGAAACCGAGGACAACAAAGATGAGCGAAATTAAAGTCCTATGACTCAAAAAAATAGACATCAGTTTTTGATTATTTCAATTATTGTGTAAGGTCTATTTCTGAATAAAACTATCTATTATTTATGAATAAAATTATTATTTTATAATTTTTCTTGTGATAGTTTTTTGATTACATAGCCTGTGCTTGAATGCTTTATATTATTGCTATGTGTTTATGGGATGTTTGATTTCGGTTTTCTTAACCTTAATATTCGATCTCATATGATGTGTGAACCCTTATGGTTTGTGTGGCTTTTTGATTTAGCAGGATTAAGTTCTAGCCCATATTGGTAGGCTTTATCAAAGGATCATAAGGTGTTCCGATTGAAACTCATATGTGAAAAAGTCACAATATGTTGAAACGATTTGTGTTTAACATAAAAGCATATGTGTTTCGGGTTTTCAACTTTTGTTATTGGCACGCATTAGTTAAAATCGATTCAACCGATCTCTAGTAAAGGTTTCTTTTGTTGTTACTCTTTTGTTCTTGCGAGAGGATGACAACACAATGGGGATAGTTCTAACTTGAACTTGCGCTTAATGATTGTTTTGGGGTAAAAACTATTTCTACTGGGCGCGTTGCATGCCACACTCCCATTGATGTTAACCATCTGTCCTCTATTGACACTTTCTCATAATGGGCATGTTGCACGCCGCACGCTGTAAACCGCAAGACCAATACGCCAGTGAGCATCCCCCAGTTTGTGACATGTTTGATGTCTCGAGTAAATGGGTGAAGTCATGAGACTCGCCGCTAAAAGCAGCACATAGTGCTTTTAGGTCAAATAATAAATTATTTATGAAATCAATATTTATAAAACATTGCTTATGATCGATGTATATAAAGCATCACTTTTAAACAAGCAGCTGAAAATAATCGATGTACAGGAAACATCGTTATTTTAGAGCTCATTCAAATTAGTCGCGAATTGAACGTCTTAAAAAAGTAGCATGACCGGCAACCTTCGGGCGATCATTTGAGAACCCTATGGGTGAGTCGATTGCTCAATGTGGAGGATGGGTGACCGATGATCACAGCGTTACCCTGTTGGCCTCCTGAAAATAAATCTAAACCATCCGACTAGGCTAGCGAAGTTGGATGGACGAGATGATTTGCGGCAGTTGTGTACTGCCGTTGGATTATGCAAACAGCGCGACCAGCCTCTTTTGAGTGATCGTTCGGAGGCCATATGAGCAAGCCGTGGCTTGGCCGATCGCTCCTCATGGAAGAGGGGTGGCCGGTGGTCATAGTGCCACGTTGTTGTCCATCTAGAATCCGATCTAAGCTGTTCAACCAATCTGGCGAAGACGTACAAACACGATCAATTTGCGGTAGTTGCATAGCGCTGCTGACTTAATTTAGGGTTTAAAGAGTGCGCGATCACCCTACTTTGGGCAAACGGTTTGACGCGCTCTTAGATTGCGATGTGTAGTTCGATCAACCAGGTATGGAGATGGGTTGCCGGTAAACGCGTCAGCACCTCCTTGATCATTCGAAGGAATATCTAAGTCGTCCAACTAGGCTAGCTAAGTTGGGCGGTCGTGATGTTTTTTGAGACCGTTTTTGATTGTCTTAACTCGTTTGAGCTCATCTTTCAACAGCGCGATCACCCATGTTAGGATTAGCGTTCAAAGGCATTACGGGTGTGCTAGATGGAATCTGATTGGTCGGGATGTGAGCAGGCCCGCCGGTAGTCATTATGACGATCGCCTAGTTCCGCTAGGAGTAGGCTAGCCCTGTTGAATCGTGTGGCCATGATCGTGTTTTAAGACTGATATGTACAGTCTAGATTTTCCTTAAGGAATTTAAACGCGTTCAATCGCGCTAACTTTTAATTAAAAAGTGTGTAAACACGCAAATCTCTTTATCAGAGAGTGGTGTAGCCTACGTGAGTGTTTTCATGCAGGTTTCAATACTAACATTTCGGGAGATTCATGCTACTCCGCTGCAAGTGAACATTAATCGTCATGTCATGCCAATATTGAGAGTTCGGCTGGGAACATTGCATAGGAAAATATCAGGAAGGTCATGCATTAGTGAATAATGTAATAGATTAAAATTTACAGAATATCTGGGATTGTTGCTTCATGCACCATTCTGGATAAATTTCGTAAATATGCATATGTAAGTGAAGAGGTTTATGCATTCATCACTTTCAAATGGCTTTTGTTCCTTTGTAGGATGATAGCGTATTAAATACAGGGTTTCACGATTTTAGCCCTGAACCGAAAACCACCATCAACATTAAGTCCCCTGCTTAGCACGTAATGGTGACACTATTGTGGGGTAAGCAATAGATGGTGACAGACAAAGAGATGAAATTAACATGGTCAATGAGATGGAAGTTACCAGGAGAGGCTCAATTTCTTCTCGAGCATGGGACCGTGCGGCTAGTGGACTCGATGCCGTTGTGCCGTTAGTTCGTCCGTGCATTGGTTTTATGGGGCCGACCGTCCGTGCATGAATTCAAGAGGGATTCCTCCTCCTGATCGAACTCCAAAAACATGTACATTAAAGGGGCGTTAACTCTTCCTCCTTTTATTATTTGCTCGCTTCAATTCCCTATTAGTCGGTGCTCTGTTGTTGTCACCGCCAACAGCTTCACCACGAGCCGTTCGCCATCAGTAGTAGGGTAAGTACTTCATTCTCTCCCTTTCTTCTTTTTTGTACGAACTCCAGTTGTATGTGTTGGTTCCATAGTTTTTAAACCTTATTCGAGTGAATCCTCTTTTGTTGGTATCATTGTAGCGAGGATTGATAGCATTAATAGAGGTGATCAACGGCAACAGGATCATAGTAAGGCTAGGAGGAAGGTTTGAGGTAAGTGCTGCTGCTTTCTCCTACCGTTTTTTTGTTGTTGCAAAAACCTAGCTTTTAGGTTTTGACCGTGGGGCAAATACCCATGATTTTTTTTTTGTTCGAGGGGCGTAAGTCCTCACTCGACCCAGCTGCGGGTGTAACCAGGCCGTGGGCGTTTATCCCGTGGCTGAATTTTTTTTTGCGTGTGGTTCATCCGTGCTAGTTTGTGATTCACGTAATTCCCCATCTTCTTAGCTTTAACTATTAGTGATTACGTCGAATTTTGACAAGAAATTGTGTGCATGATTCACCTTTTAGCATGAAGTAGTGACTCCTTTTGTTTTGCTTCATTGTAGTTATTTGAAAGTGAACGTAAGGAATTCTCGTTAAGATGTCACCTGGAAATGTTGCTGCCGCTAAGTTGGGAAGTGTCAACAACTCCAAATATATGCCAAACATTGATGACGAGCTCTTTGTCGTGCCCTATCCGAACATTAGAACTCATCGTGGCCATAAGATAACCCTCCTTACAGGTTCAGAGAACGAAGGGGCTGCTCCGCCAGTTTCTCCAGTGCGTGTGATGAGGTTCTGTCTCTAGAAGAAAGAGTTTCCAGCTTCTCCTATTGATTTCAAAATTTGCCACTATCCGCTGCGCTCTTATGAAGGATGGATGAGGCATATGCTGAGCAATGAGCACATCAAAAATAACCTGACTAAAGCACAAGTTGTTGAAGCTGTCATGGCGTCTGCAACACTTCGCATTAAGAAAGATGCTGCAGGTTTGATCACTTTCATTTCTCGATGGTGTCCTTCCACGCACATGGCCATATGTAGATGGGGAGAAATGACCATCACTTTAGAAAGTGTAGCCGTTTTGTTGAGTCTTCCAGTTGCAGGGAATCTACACTTTAAGTTGTCCGCTGAAGAAGAGGTGATGTTCGCCACTCTAGTGAATAAGGCGGAAGGATATAATCAGAAGGAAAATGATGAAAAATGCTTTTATACTTGGTGGGTGTCTGAATGGTTTCCTACGAAACCGATAGTAAGCCAAGTGTTGGATGATGTACTCAGTGTTGCTACGTTTTTTTATCCTTGTGGCTGTCCAGAGACGTTTTTGATGATGGTTTTGGTAAGAAGACTATAAGACGGAAGATCGTTATGTTTGCTATAAAACTGGCGAAAGACGTAGTCCTCCCCCTAGGCAGCTTGTTCCTTGGGTGTTTTTACTCTCATCTGGATTCTATGGCAGCGGACATGTATGCTTCCAACGGATATATGAAGGTGGAGTCACATCTCCATATTAATTTTATCTAAGGATGCTTATGGGAGCACTTTAAAGGTTATACTCTATCCCTGCAGCTTCGTTCTCTAGTTTATATGGAGGTTCCAGAATACTCCGTTGGCAGAAGAGGCGCCCAAAGCCTGGGTTAAAGCTTATCAATTTTTTCGACAGCGTGCATGCCATAGATTTTCGTCCGTGGGCACCGGTTCATTCTTTTGTAGTTCAGCCAAAAACCTTTGCCGCCGATCCCGATATAGTGTTGCACACTGACGGAAAGGATATGAGTTTTGAAGAGATCATATTTATGCGAAGCTGTACGCCGGGATATATTCTGTCTTTCTTTAATGGATCCTTTATTGTAGTTCCGTATAACATTGACAGGGCCGCCCGTCATATGGGATTTGATCAGGGTATCCCGTTTTATCTCCCGCCCACGCCTTCAGCGGAGCTTTTGCCATATGTTTTTGATGCTAGCCTCTTCGCCACAAAGATGAGCCTTCCCTTCTTGATTCCAGGAAGAAAACCAGTGGCGACTGATAAGTACAAGGAATTCTGGAGAGAAGAGCTCTTATCTTTTCAGAAATTCGTGGAAGAAGTTGTGACAGATCCGCGTGACAATCCTTCTCCTTAGACTTTGAAACGACACAAGCTGTTGAAGCCGCTTCCTTCGGGCAAACGGACTAGGGCCAGTCCCCAGGAGAAAGAGGCGAGGTCCAAGACGCATGAAGGCGGCATTCGAACGACTTTAACAACTCCGATAATTTTTAATTCTTCCAATATGCAGGAACATACGTGATTTCTCTTAACCAGCTGATTTTAATCATTTTGAACCAGCCTCATTAAACATCTTCCTCTTTTAAAAAAAATCAGGGTTTTGGGAATGTGAATGCTTTTTCTAGACTCGCACGCAGCTACAACACAGCGCCTTCATAATAGAAATCTGGTGATACTGAGTCTCTCGAAGAGGAAGCTGAGGACGAACGAGATTCAGGCTCCAACGGCGATGAAGGAAGCACTTATAAGCGTAGTAGAGAGTCTGATCATTCTAGCGAGCCGGAAGATAAGCTGGTATGTCTTCTATACATTTTCTGAAAATAATTCATCCCTTGATGTGAAACAAACATTGACTAGTGATATTGCAAGTCGAAACCGTAACGGAAAACAATCTTGAGGTAGAGATGGATGATGATGATGCCCCTCCTGATGGGAATGGAGACGTTGCGTCCATGGTTGTAGATGTGATCGCCTCCAAAGAACCTCTCGAAAATGATACAGCATTAGTTGTGCATCCCGTTGTTAGAGCCACTTTCGATCCACCTTTTGATGTCCCCTTCACATACCACGTGTTGGTTGGAGGATTCAGCGTGCCGGCTAAGTATGCAGAGTTGTATACCAAGATATGGAAGAAGCATGGGAACATTGCTACGACTAAGAAGATTAAAAGTCGCTTCTTGTTGGTTAAACTTGTCGAGGAAGCTTTATCTTCCATTCATGATATGTGAAGTGCGACTGGGTGCGCCGTTTCTGAGGACGTAGTTCAAAACTGGGAGTTCCACCGAGATATGTTTGTGAACTTTAAGTTCAACGCCTCCTAGTTCTGTGAAGGATTTTTCAAAATCCAAAAAATGCAAACTGAAATGACGGAAGTTCCTTCCGCAGATTTTATTAACCAACAGGAGATAGAAGTTAAGAAGTTATCCAAGGAGTTGAAGTTGAAGCAGACCGCTCTCCAAAATATGAAGGATGCTTTCACCAAGAAGAATGAGCCATTGTTGGACGATTTCCTTTGAATACTTTACGCCTTCTCTTCTTTTCTTTTTTTAGGTGTCTTTGAGTGACGTGAGGAATTCCGTTCATGGTTTGATTTTATGGTTTTTGACTAGCAAGTGATTGCTTTTTATTAAAATATTTGAATTTGTTTTTTGGGATAATTCATGAGTAGTTTTCTGAAAGGAATTATGCTTGGGTCGACTACAAATTCTAATTTTTTGAATGTAAGTAATGCAACCTAGAGAAGTTGCATGCAGAATTGCAAACATTGCACGAAAAGGAAAACATGTAGAAGAAAATATAACATGGAGATTGAGAACGATATTGACTTCATTCTCGAAATGGGACGCGTGCGTCGAGTGATGTAATTTTAGATAGTGGTAAGAAATGAGGTTGTCGTTCACTCGGATTTGTAGAGATTAAAGTTTCTAAACATACTAAATAAATATATACAAAGATATTTAACAATGGACGAGAGGTACTGGGACTAAGGATTTAGCCAATCTAAATAAATATATACAAAGATATTTAACAATGGACGAGAGGTACTGGGACTAAGGATTTAGCCAATCTTTATAATATAAGG
>JAJJMB010014395.1:0-13995 GCA_023531105.1 Papaver atlanticum | reverse complement strand
AAAAGATATGAATGAGTCCAGGGGCAAAAAGCTAGAAAACTAATGAATAAAAACAACACCAATAGACTGCCGTAAGTGTTGAAATGTAGCAGTAACTAAAGGTTTTGTGAGAATATCAGCCAATTGTTGTTCGGAAGGCACAAATTCCATAATTATGATACCATTTTCATAGAGATCTCTAATAAAATGATACCTTATGTCAATGTGATTAGTTCTTGAGTGCTCAACAGGATTCTCAGTGATGCAAATCGCACTTGAGTTATCACAAAAGATCTTCATTACACCAGTGTCAATTCCATAATCAGCAAGAATTTGTTTCATCCATAGAAGTTGAGTACAACATGAACCTGCAGTAATGTATTCTGCTTCTCATGTAGACAAGGATTGTGAGTTTTGTTTCTTTCTATGCCATGCGACAAGATTCAACGCAACATATTAAAATCCCCCCGAAGTACTCTTTTTTTCTTCCACACATCCCGCCCAATCTGCATCTGAATAGGCAGTAAGATCAGTGTTAGTATCAAAAGTATAAGATAGATGATAGACGCATTTATGTGTCTATTTTCATCTCTTTTATGTACAGTGTTAGTACCCATTTTTGTACTAATTTTGGTATTTTATCTCTTGTAGGTGTTTTTGGAAAAATGGGCTTTTGCGGCGAATTTGGCTCAAAAAGTGGTTTTTGCACTCATGGGAGAAAATTACTAAGGGGCACCCAAATTACTAAGGGGTGACCACTTGCTATTCGCACATCTGGTCCGGATAAGGGGAGGTCATCCCCTTCATTTTGAAAACGAAAAAGGCGGGAAAAATATTTTCAGAGAACAGATTTTTTTTGGTTGAAATTGTGGACGACTTTTAAGGAGATTCAAGGGCTGATTTTCGTTGGGATAACCCTGTTAAGGATATATAGGCGTGGTATGAGCTGTAGAATCGATAAAACAGGGATAAAGATTAAGTTTTTGCGAAACAGAGAGTTTCGTATTTTTTTCAAATATTTTTGTCGATAACTGGGGGTACCGGAGGATTTTACGTGATGTATTGAGTCCTTATTCAGTCTACTGGAGAGTTTGAAAACCAAGTGACGCGTAGAGAAGATTAAACAGGGAAGAAAAATCCCGTACCTGGTGGAGAAAAGAAAACAGAGAATATTTGTGGATTAACTCGAGAGATTTTGGGTCTGGTGGCTATATACAGGTTGATTCGAGTCATATTTAGGGATACGAACAATTTGGGAGAGTTTGGAGAAGTTTAGAGCCTTAGAGAAGCGGGAAAAAAAATCAACTGAAGTCGATACAGAAGAACACGAAGAACATAAGACCCTCAGAGTCAGTTGCAGAGGCAGACTTATTTTCAGTGACAACGAGGTACGGTCACATCTTCCTGCAGTCACCGAAGCTCCTCAGCAACAATTCCGACTTCTGTTTTAGACCTTCAGCAACTACAGAATCCGCTGCTTTAACACCTTTCTCTCTTTTAATCAACTTTTGAGCCATAAACATGTATTTTGAGATTATGATTAATATGAGGAGCTAAACCCCTTAGCCGAGGCGACGGAGGAAGCTATTTTTCCAACAAAAAGTGGTATATTCTATTTTATTTATTTTAATGCAATTATTTTATGATTATTTGCCTTGATTGAAAATTGTTTGAGTGATTTTTATTGAGCAATTGTTATTCCTTTTGATAGAGCATTCTTGGACCTAGGTTTTTGATGTTTTATGCTTCGGATTTACACTTGTTATTTTGAAAATCTACATGTTGCAATAGTTTAGAATCAAATTGAACGAGAAAATTGCATGAATATAAATACTAGATTAAATCACTTTGAACTTGGAAAATAGTGGAATCTCAGCCTCAGTGTTCTTTTAATATTGATATCAACTTTGCCAGTGTTTGCTATAATTTTTAGTGATTTTTCTATTTAGTTTTGAATTTAAGTCTAAAGTTATCCTTCATAAGTTCGAGAATCGAATCCTATTACCACCACTTTTACTACAACTAAAATTCACATCAATTTTTGGCACCGCCGACGCGGCTTGTTTTTAGGGTTTTAGATTTATTTTTATTTTTTTTCTATTTTACGTTTTTGGGTATTTATCTTTTGTCTACAGGTTTTGGAACATAAAGAAAAAAATTGAGCCAAAGAGTTTGGTGATGTCGTAAAGACTTGGAGCTAAAGATTAGAGCGAAAAGAACGGAAAAGAAGACAAATTTATTTTTGTTATTTTCTTTAGTTTATTTTTTATTTATTTTTTATTTAGGGTTTTGTTTATTTTAGAAAGAAAAAAAAATTGTATTAGGGTTTCTTTATTATTTTGTAATTTTTCTTTTCTTTTTTTGGACTTTTTGGACTTTGGACACTATTTTTATTATTTTTATTTTTATATACCCTACGGAAGGGTATCCTTAAATATATAAACTGTTTGCAGGGAAGGACGACGATTACGATATCGTCTCGGTCCCTCGGGTTCGCACACTGACACAGGAGTCAGTGCCCGAGTCGACTACATCGGTTCTTCGCCCGTCTGGTATGGGAGGTAAACTTTTAAACACCCGCGAATCCCCTGTCAGCGGGTTTACTGTCTTCCTTAAGGTGCATATATGATGAGGAATTGAATACGGACATTTATTTTCCAAGTAAGGGCAAGGCCTGGCCATACAAGATAAGGGTTCGGATTTTTGCCCGCCTTAGGAAAACGATACCGAACGCGAACCCAAGCTTAAAATATTGACTAGAACGAGACCGATAGGGTAACGAGCTTATAGGAAAGTCATTCAAAAGGATCGTATTGGGTATCTTGTTAGCCTAAATCAAAGTTCAGGAAGATTACTGTAAGTCGATTAGAGTTTCCTTGTAACCCAGGGAAGCGTTGCCAAAGAGGTGGGGGTATAGAAGCTCCTTTGAGCTTCTCCTACTTCTCTTCGACTTACTTTATTCGGATCGTCCTACGAGGTTTGCTAAAATTGTACCCAGTTGCCTCTTGGAAGAGTAGAAGCTGGTCTAGAAACAATCTAAGTGGAGCCATCATGCTTTTTGTTTGCTAGAAATCAATAGGGTTGATTTGGTTGAGTCGTCCTTGATTTGTGATTGCTTATCCTTCCAATTTTAGGAAAATCTTGTGTATGCCTGAACGTAAAAGAGACGCCCTAGGTAGATTTGTAAAAGAAAAACCTAGCAGTTCTAAGCGTCTCGGTTACCTTAATCTAGAAGGTCTAATTTTTGGAGAGTCCTATGTTGAACATTCTCCTGAATAGAGAATCCCTAATACTCCGATAGTTCCAGAGATGGCTACTTTGAAAGCTTTGTTGAATCCGACTAGGACTACTCGTCCCTCGTGTATTAGGTTAGCTGACACAGAAGCCAGTTATGAACTTAAACCTGGGACCATACAGATGCTCCCAATCTTTTTAGGTAAAGAAAATGAAAACCCTTATTTCCATGTTAGGGATTTTGAAGAAATTTGCAGTACCCTAAGAATTAGAGGCTTAAATGATTATGCTTTGAAACTTAGGTTATTTCCCTTTTCCCTGAAAGATAAAGACAAATCGTGGCTGTATAGTTTGACTTCTGAGTCAATCGAAACATATGAACAACTTACATCTGCCTTTTTCAATAAGTTTTTCCCTAGGCATAAAACATCATCTATTAGGACGCAAATCTGCACATTCTCACAACAAGAGGGAGAATCTTTGTATAGGTATTTGGAAAGGTTCAATGATTTGTTAACACAATGTCCTCACCATGGTTTAGAAAAGGTTAGGCTAGTTCAGATCCTTTATGAGGGTTTAGATTATTCCACAATATCCACGGTTGAAGCTCTGTGTCCAGGTGGGTTTGAGAACCAAACTGTTGATGCGGCGATGACATTTTTGAATGAAATCGCCGAAAAGACCCAATAATGGGAAAATAGTAGGGAACCCCAGAAAACAATTCTTCTAAGAAGAGGAAACGTTAATAGGATAGAAAGAGGCTATGAATCAGATGCCAAGATTGCAGCGATAGCTAAAAGGTTAGAAGCTCTAGAAGTGGGTCACACTAGTGGTAGATTGGAGCCTTTTTGGGAAGGCCATAATAATGAAGAGCAAGCCAATGCTCTTTATAATAACACTAGACTCGATAATCGTCAGAAATTTGACCCATATTCAGAAACCTATAATCCTGGGTGGAGAAACCATCCGAACCTTTCATGATCTAAGGGCCAGAATCAAGGTCAGTTTAGTAATTCTAATGCTCCCCCAGGCTTTAGTTATGCTAAGAATCCTTCGGGAAAGGCTCAATTTCAGAATCAGTCAAATAAGAAAATCCTAAGCCTAGAGGAGTCTCTCGTGTTGTTAACTCAGCAAACTGCAAAATTTTAGCAATCAGTAGAATAAAGTCTACAAGCTAGTAACAAGATAGGACAAGAAAATAGTCAGGCTATTTCCGAGTTAAAAACCCAGGTAGGTCTTATAAATGAGTCTTTGAGAGAAAAAGGTAGGTTTTCTAGTCAAACACAACCCAACCCTAGAGGAGTTCATGAAGTAGGTACAAAATCATCAAATCTATTGAATGCTATTAGAACCCTTAGGAGTGGTAGAATTGTAGACAATGGAGTAACCATGCCTGATAGTGGACATACTGTAGTTCACCCCTCAGGACCACCCATAGTTGAGGATACCGATAAAGTTTCTGATGATATTAATTCGGTCCCTGGGAGGTCTGATTCTGTGCCTAGAGCCCCGTTTCCCCAGCTATTAGTACCAACAAAGAAGGAATCGAACTTTAATGACATATTGGAGGTTTTTAAGCAAGTTACCATAAACCTTCCTTTATTAGATGCAATTAGGCAAATTCCTGCTTATGCCAAGTTCCTTAAGGATATGTGTACGCGAAAGAGAAAACTTAGCGTCCGTAAGAAAGCCTTTTTAGCTAGTCACGTAAGTTCAATCATTCAGAACACCACAACTCAAAAGTACAAAGACCCAGGTTCCCCTACCATTGCTTGTACAATAGGTAAATTCCGGGTAGAAAAAGCTTTACTTGACTTAGGAGCCAGTGTGAACTTACTGCCGTACCATGTGTATTTACAGCTAGGACTTGGTGAAATGAAACCTACTCAGATGACACTGCAGTTAGCTGATAGGTCCGTTAAAATTCCTCGAGGTGTTATCGAGGATGTTCTCATTGAGGTCGACAAGTTTATTTATCCAGTGGATTTTGTTGTGCTAGATACCCAACCTGTCCCCGACCCAGAGAACCAGATACCTGTGATTTTAGGTCGCCCATTTTTAGCTACGTCTAATGCGATCATTAACTGTCGAAATGGTGTGATGAATTTGTCTTTTGGTAATATGACTATGGAGATGAACATTTTTAATGTCAGTAAGCTACCTTATGAGCTAGATGACACATGTGTTGAAGAGGTGAACATGATAGAAGCCTTAGTTCAGGAGTCATTACCAAACATTTTGTCTGAAGACCCATTAAAAAGTTGTCTATCCCATTTTGGTTTATATTTTGACGACGATAGCACTATTGAAGAAGTAAATGCCCTATTAGATTCTACCCCTGTGTTAGACACTAATAGATGGAAAGCTAAGTTCGAACAATTAACAGTTTTTGAGACTACCTTAATTCCTTCTTTAGAAGAGCCTCCTAAGTTGGACCTTAAACCACTACCCGACACTCTAAAGTATGTGTTTTTAGGCCCATCTGAGACTTTACCTGTGATTGTAGCTTCCGATTTGGATAGTGATCAGGAAAGTAGGCTAGTGAATGTACTTCAAGATAATAAGAAAGCTTTAGGGTGGACTATAGCATACATTAAGGGTATAAGTCCTACTGTGTGTATGCATCAGATTCATTTAGAGGAAGATTCCAAACCTTCTAGGAAGATGCAACGTCGACTGAACCCTAACATGAAAGGGGTAGTTCGAAAAGAGGTGATTAAGTTGTTAGATGCGGGTATTATCTACCCAATTTCAGATAGTAAGTGGGTCAGCCCCGTTCAGGTTGTCCCCAAGAAATCAGGTATCACTGTAGTCCAGAATGATAATAACGAGTTAATCCCAACCCGACTGACCACGGGATGGCGTGTCTATATTGACTATAGGAAGTTGAACAAGGTCACAAGGAAGGATTACTTTGCCCTTCCTTTTATCGACCAAATGCTAGAGCGATTAGCTGGACATAGTCATTATTGCTTCTTAGATGGCTACTCCGGATATAATTAGATCGTTATTGCCCCAGAAGACCAAGAGAAAATAACTTTTACTTGTCCCTTTGGTACCTTTGCGTATAGACGCATGCCTTTCGGGCTATGTAATGCCCCTGCGACCTTTCAGCGTTGCATGATGAGCATATTTTCTGATATGGTAGAACGGTTTTTAGAGGTCTTTATGGATGATTTTTCAGTGTTTGGTTCATCTTTCGATGAGTGCTTGCATCATTTGACATTAGTGTTGACTAGGTGTAAGGAAAAGAATTTAGTGCTTAATTGGGAAAAATGCCATTTTATGGTTAAATCAGGAATTGTGTTAGGGCACATCGTATCCTCGAAGGGTATAGAGGTAGACAAAGCTAAAGTTGACCTTATTAAGACTTTACAGGTCCCAAAAACCGTAAAAGATATTAGGTCATTCCTAGGGCATGCAGGATTTTATCGTCCATTCATTAACGATTTTAGCTTAATTTCTAGACCTCTTTGCAATTTGCTTGCAAAACATGTTAAGTTTGTCTTTGATGATGCGTGTTTAGAGGATTTTGGGAAGCTTAAGAGTTTACTCACTACCGCCCCCATAGTCCAGGAACCTAACTGGAACCTACCCTTTGAGATTATGTGTGATGCTTCAGATTTTTCTATAGGCATTGTGTTAGGACAGCGAGAAAACAAATTACTTCATGTGATTTACTATGCTAGCAAAACTATGAATGATGCCCAACTGAATTATACAACTATCGAGAAGGAACTGTTAGCCATCGTGTTTGCCTTGGATAAGTTTAGATCCTATCTACTAGGTTCTAAGGTCGTAATCTATACCGATCATGCTGTTTTGAAATACCTTTTGTCTAAGAAGGATACTAAACCTAGATTGATTAGATGGATCCTCTTGTTGCAAGAATTTTCTCTAGACATTAGAGACAAAAAGGGTGCAGAAAATGTAGTAGCAGATCACTTGTCTAGGCTAGTTGTTGATCATTCTAATGATTCCCTTCCTATAAGGGATAGCTTTCCTGATGAACAATTATTCTCTGTTTCCTAATCACCTTGGTATGCACATATAGTGAACTATCTTGTTACTGGTCGAATGCCTCAACATTGGGGTAAACAAGATCGTTCTAGGTTTTTAGCCGAGGTTAAGCATTTCTTTTGGGACGATCCTTATCTGTTTAAGTATTGTCCAGACTAGATTATTAGGAGATGTATACCTGAGAGTGACTAGTCCAGTATTATCTCCTTTTGTCATGAACATGCATGTGGGGATCATTTTAGTGCTAAGAAGACTGTTGCTAAGATATTGCAGTGTGGATTTTACTGGCCTTCGTTGTTTAAAGACTCCCATAGTCATTGTGTTTCTTGTGAGCGTTGCCAGAGGTTAGGAACCATTTTCCATAGAAATATGATGCCTTTGAACCCTATTTTAGTGATTGAGGTCTTTGATGTTTGGGGCATTGATTTTATGGGCCCATTTCCTAATTCGTTTGGTTATCTTTACATACTTGTCGCTGTAGACTATGTGTCTAAGTGGGTTGAGGCAGTTCTGTGTAGAACAAATGACCACAGGGTCGTAGTCCAGTTTTTAAAAGAGAATATACTTACACGTTTCGGTACGCCGCGAGCTATAATTAGTGATGGAGGTGCACACTTTTGTAATAGACCGTTTGCTCTTTTAATGAAACAATATGGTATTACCCATAAAGTAGATACCCCATATCACCCACAGACTAGTGGTCAGGTAGAGGTCTCCAATAGGGAAATTAAGCGTTTTCTAGAGAAAACAGTTAATCCTAATAGGAAAGACTGGTCGTCGAGGCTTACTGATGCCTTATGGGCTTATCATACTGCGTTTAAGACACCCATTGGAATGTCACCCTATCGTTTAGTTTTTGGCAAGGCATGTCACCTACCTGTTGAGTTAGAGCATAGAGCCTACTGGGCTATTAAGCAACTAAACTTTTCACTTGACAAGGCAGGAGCTCACAGAAAGCTCCAGCTCAATGAGTTGGACGAGATTCGTAGAGATGCATACGATAGTGCTAAGGAGTATAAGAACAAAATGAAACTTGTGCATGATAAGAATATTTTACGAAAGTCATTTTCTCCAGGTCAAAAAGTTCTTCTGTATGACACTCGTTTGCATCTATTCCCCGGGAAGTTGCGCTCTCGGTGGACCGGTCCTTTTGTGGTCCGTACTGTTTTTCCTCATGGCGCTATTGAAATTGAGACACCAGACGGTAGTAGTTCTTCAAAGGTTAACGGTCAGAGATTGAAGCCCTTTTTAGAGCCTTTTCCTACAGGTGATGTTGAGGAGGTCCCTCTGGAGGACCCTGTTTACCTTGATTGACCATCGAGGCGATTTGTATGTTGTATATTATTTTTGTAGGTTTTTGATTCCACTTCACCCAGGTACTATCTTTCCGACTTCTCTCTTTACTGATTCCTCATGTTATTTATACTTTTGGTACTGTTCTGTAACTAGAAACATTGAGGACAATGTTAGATTTAAGTTTGGGGGTGGGGTAGAAACTTTTTGTTACTTTTTGTTGCTCTAAATAAACTCCAGAGCCTAGAAATTTATGCCTATTAAGGATTGCACTAACTAATCTAAGTGGATGGAAGCATTTTGGTTTAAGAGTTGAGGAACCAATCTGATTAGATGGAAACATCTAAAAGAGTCTATTCATAAAAGCACAGAGCTCAGGTGTTAGAAATAACATGATAGTTTCGCCATATCTCGTTGAGTCCTTTTCATTTCTATTTATTTTATTTTATTTTCTTTTAAAAATATGTTTCTCTAAGTGATTAGGTGGGGCTCATGATTCAAGTTGTTACCAAAGCTAGGGTGAAATAGAGTGATTTAGATATCATTAAAAAAAAAAAAAAAAAAAGACCAGACCAATCGGAGTAAATTATAACACTTGGATAGCAATATGTGTGTGTTCTCCCTGTCTCCATCGCCTAAACAAGCGTGGAATGCAGGATCCACGGGAATTACCATGTAATCTGCTGACAAGAAGCATGCGCTTTGATCCACAAGATCTAATCATGTCGTTAGTTCTAAATAATAATAATAATAATAAATGTGTGTTCAATAAATCGACCGCTGGTTCCCTTGTATATGCCAGACGAGTTGATCTAGAATTAGGATTATCGACCACTGGTTCCCTTGTATATGCCAGTTGTGTTGATATTAGTCAGACTGGTATCTCAATCCATTAGGATAGGTTTATCTTGGTGGAGGCCTTCAGACAGATTTGAGAAAACACCGTTCACCTAGTCAACATCAAAACCAGCTATGTTTTTCTATATCCATCTCTTAATCTTTCCATGTGATTTGTTGACTCCAGATATTGATGTCCATAGTGCAACTATCTTAGTAGAGCTCTGTCACTTATATATGAATTTTAGTATACTTGAGTGCAAACTCATATACAGCAATTGGAATTTCGCATCAGGGTACTTCCTCCCGTAATCAATAAGTATTCCAACCAAGGAGGTTCTTTAGTGCATTCCAAGGGTCTGCGTAGATAGCTAGGGTCTGGAGTAAAGGTTTTGTGGGTACACCTCTGGTAAACCATCCCGAGACTATAACTCGGCCGCTAGGGCCACCTAGGGGTTTAAAGGCTTGTTGCACATGCTAAGTGCAACCGACGATGCCTGCGACAGTGAGTTAGGATTTTATTTTGTAGTTTTAATTTGCTCGGGACTAGCAAATAATAAGTTTGGGGGTATTTGATAGACGCATTTATGTGTCTATTTTAATCTCTTTTATGTATAGTGTTAGTACCCATTTTTGTACTAATTTTGGTATTTTATCTCTTGTAGGTGTTTTTGGAAAAATGGGCTTTTGCGACGAATTTGGCTCAAAAAGTGGTTTTTGCACTCATGGGAGAAAATTACTAAGGGGCACCCAAATTACTAAGGGGTGACCACTTGCTATTCGCACCCCTGGTCCGGATAAGGGGAGGTCATCCCCTTCATTTTGAAAACGAAAAAGGCGGGAAAAATATTTTCAGAGAACAGATTTTTTTTGGTTGAAATTGTGGACGACTTTTAAGGAGATTCAAGGGATGATTTTCGTTGGGATAACCCTGTTAAGGATATACAGGCGTGGTATGAGCTGTAGAATCGATAAAACAGGGATAAAGATTAAGTTTTTGCGAAACAGAGAGTTTCGTATTTTTTTCAAATATTTTGGTTGATAACTGGGTGTACCGGAGGATTTTACGTGATGTATTGAGTCCTTATTCAGTCTACTGGAGAGTTTGAAAACCAAGTGACGCGTAGAGAAGATTAAACAGGGAAGAAAAATCCCGTAACTGGTGGAGAAAAGAAAACAGAGAATATTTGTGGATTAACTCGAGATATTTTGGGTCTGGTGGCAATATATAGGTTGATTCGAGTCATATTTAGGGATAAAAACAATTTGGGAGAGTTTGGAGAAGTTTAGAGCCTTAGAGAAGCGGGAAAAAAAATCAACTGAAGTCGATACAGAAACTTTTCTGCTGCTGCGAAGAAGAAGAACACGAAGAACATAAGACCCTCAGAGTCAGTTGCAGAGGCGGACTTATTTTCAGTGATAACGAGGTACGGTCGCATCTTCCTGCAGTCACCGAAGCTCCTCAGCAACAATTCCGACTTCTGTTTTAGACCTTCAGCAACTACAGAATCCGCTGCTTTAACACCTTTCTCCCTTTTAATCAACTTTTAAGCCATAAACATGTATTTTGAGATTATGATTAATATGAGGAGCTAAACCCCTTAGCCGAGGCGACGGAGGAAGCTATTTTTCAACCAAAAAGTGGTATATTCTATTCTATTTATTTTAATGCAATTATTTTATGATTATTTGCCTTGATTGAAAATTGTTTGAGTGATTTTTATTAAGCAATTGTTATTTCTTTTGATAGAGCATTCTTGGACCTAGGTTTTTGATGTTTTATGCTTCGGATTTACACTTGTTATTTTGAAAATCTACATGTTGCAATAGTTTAGAATCAAATTGAACGAGAAAATTGCATGAATATAAATACTAGATTAAATCACTTTGAACTTGGAAAATAGTGGAATCTCAGCCTCAGTGTTCTTTTAATATTGATATCAACTTTGCCAGTGTTTGCTATAATTTTTAGTGATTTTTCTATTTAGTTTTGAATTTAAGTCTAAAGTTATCCTTCACAAGTTCGAGAATCGAATCCTATTACATTCACTTTTACTACAACTAAAATTCAAATCAATAGACCATACCCAATAGTGTGTTGAATATATCGCATGATCCTCTTTGCAGCAGCAAGATGAGATTCCTTTGGATTAGCCTGAAATCTAGCACAATAACCAACACTAAAAGCAATATCAGGTCTAGTGGCTGTAAGATATAAGAGGCTTCCAATGATAGATTGATAAAGCTTTTGATCCACATTTACTCCTTTTTCATCTCGATGTAGTTTACCAGTAGTGGGCATAGGCGTCAGTTTTGGAGTTGACTTATCAAGACCGAACCTTGATACAAGATCCTTAGCATATTTTTCTTGAGATAAGTAAATTTTATCCTTATGTTGTTGAATTCGTAATCCTAAAAAGAATTTTAATTCACCAACATTGCTCATTTCAAATTCCTTACCTAGAGAGACTTGAAAATCTTTTGCAAGTTTCTCAGAAGTTGAACCATAGATGATATCATCTACATAGACTTGAGCAATGACTACATCTTTCCCACTCCATTTGGTAAACAAAGTTTTATCAACCCCACCTCTCGAAAAACCTTTCCTTAGAAGAGAAGTAGTTAGTTTTTCGAACCAGGCACGAGGTGCTTGTTTTAACCCATATAATGCCTTTTTGAGCTTAAGGACATGATCTGGGAAATCAGGATTTTCAAAAACTTAGGTTGAGCGACATAGACCTCTTCCTTTAAATTTCCGTTTAGGAACGCGGATTTTATGTCCATTTGAAACAGCTTAACTGTAAGAAAACAAGCATGAGATAATAAAAACCGAATGGACTCAAGGCATGCCACAGGAGAAAAGGTTTCGTCAAAGTCTATACCTTCAATCTGTGAATATCCTTGAGCGACAAGTCTATCTTTATTTCTGACAATAGTGCCAAATTCATCAGATTTGTTCTTGAATATCCATTTGGTACCAACAATGTTGATATTGGAGGGACAAGGTACGAGCTCCCTAATCTTGTCTTTGAAATTGATTTAACTCTTCATGCATTGCATTCATCCAAAAGGGATCGCTAAGAGCTTCATCAATATTTCTCGGTTCTACTTGTGATAGATAACAACCAAAATTGCAAATATTTTTAAGATGTCCTCTTGTCTTAGCTGTAGAATCTCTTCCTACAATAATACTGTTAGTATCATGATTCCTTTGAACCCAGAGGTGTCGTGGAGGAACACGTTCTTGTTCAACATGAGTACCCTGATCAGTACTCTTCTCCTCGTCACTATAATATCAGGATCAGTAACAGTTGGAACAACTTCCACTGATTCTGGGATTTCCTTGACTTTCTCAATTATCTCAGTTGGAGGCAATTCAGCAGGAGGATTGTCATGGAGAAAATTGCTCAGATCATCAAATGATGATATTAGCTGATTCCATCATAACTTGGGTTCTGAGATTAAATACTCGATAACCACGACTATCAGAAGCATAGCCAAGGAAGATACCTACATCGCTTTTAGTATCAAATTTCCCTCACTGTTCTCGATCTTTCAGAATGTAGCACTTACTTCCGAACACTCTGAGATAATATAAGTTGGGCTTCCTACCGTACCACAACTCATGAGGAGTGTTTAGGGTTTTAGACCGTAGGTAGACACGGTTGATCAAATAGCATGCTGTGAAAACAGCTTCTCCCCAAAACCTTAAAGGTAAGTTTTTGTTATGGAGCATTACCCTGGCCATTTCCTGAATGTTCCTATTCTTCCTTTCTGCAAATCCATTAGCTTGAGGAGTAATGGGTGGTGAGTATTGCTGAATAATCCCCAGATTGTCACAAAATTCAAACACCTTTGTGTCCTTGAATTCAGTTCCACGATCGCTTCTAATTTTCTTTAGTTTGCGACCTTGTTCATTCTGGATTCTATTAACAATAATTTTGAATTCATCAAGGGTTTCATTCTTATGGGATAAAAATGCCACCCAAGTGAATCTGGTGTAATCATATACCATAACTAAAGCATACTTCTTACCAGCAACCGTAGGTTGTTGAATAGGACCGGAGAGATCCATATGAATTAAATCAAGTAGAGCTTTAGTAAGAATATCTCGAGATGATTTATGGTGAACTTTCGTTTGTTTACCCTTTTGACAGGCACCACAAACACCATCAATCTTTGCATTGATTTTGGGAACTCCTCTAACAAGTTCTTTGTTAATGATCTTAGTTAGAAGGCGATAATTGATGTGTCCAAAACGCTCATGCCAAAGATGTGTAGATTCCACCTTAGTAAAATTACAACAATTACTAAACTGAGTATCAAGAAGATAACAGTTATTTTTACCATGAGTTCCCTGAAAAATAACTTTTCCAGTTTTGTCTACAATGTCACATCCATTTGCATTGAAGACAACTTTGTGGCCTTTGTCAAAAATCTAACTAACAGAAAGAAGGTTTGCAGTCATACCTTTAACATATACTACATCATGGATTTCAGGAATGCCAAGATGTTTGATCGTCCCCTTCTTGCTTATGTAGCAACAACTCCCATCTCCGAATGTTACAGGACCTCCTTCAAAGTCGCTTGAATTCACAAACCACGAGAGATCACCAGTCATATGTCGTCTAC